>AUVH01102223.1:0-16079 GCA_000443045.1 Phytophthora x cambivora | reverse complement strand
TTCAAACGCCTGCTTTTCGCTAAGCAACTTGGTCATTTCGTCATGGAGCTGCGTGTAAACTTCAATACGTGAGAACTCCACGTTGCGACCGACGTCCACAACCGAAGAAAAAACCTCCTTCGACTCCAGGAACGCTCGTTCTTGAGCCAATGCGTTCTCCATTTGTCGTCGAGTTTCTGCCAGCTCTCCCTCGACGGTCTCGAGTTTCTCAGTTTTTCGCCGGATCTCGTCATTCAATGCGAGCTCAATTGCACTCTTCTCTGCTTTTAGTGAGGCTTCAATTGCGCTCTTCTCGGCCTTTAATGTGGCTTCTAGTGTGTTTTTCTCGGCCGTTAGCGAGGATTCCAGTGTGGTTTTCTCGGTTATCAGAGAGACTTCGACTGCGTCTTTCTCTTCTCGTAGCGACGACTCTATAGCGACCTTCTCAGCGTTTAGTTTGGACTCCATTTCGCTCTTCTCCAGTCGTAACATGTCCGCACATTCGAGTAATCGGTTGTAGATGCCAATTCGTGTGTTCACTGACAAGGCGGCATTCCCGTCGTCGCCGTCTTCTCTGTGCTCGGAGAGAAGCCCGCGCTGGCGTAAAAATAATTTCTCAGCTTCCACGTCTGCTTCTTGTTGCGTGATGACCTCGCAGACTCGTTGCTGTTGCTCGATAAGCCCCTGGAGAAGTTGAAGTCGAGGTGATGCTTCGTGTACTGATGTTTGTGAAGCTTGTGCCTGCAGAGTAGCAAGCTCGAATAGCAGCGCACCCTCTTTCGCTGCTTCTTCCAGTAGATGGTCTCGATTCTGCTCCATCTCCTCCAGCTCAGCTCTCAGACTTGCTGTGTCTTCCGTCAAGCTTGTGTTGGCTCTCGTCAAAGTCTCGACTTGAGTCAGCACTCCTTTCACTCGATCCTTTAAATCGGAGACGGACGCCACTGCTTCCGGTTGAGGAAGGACTTGCTTCAGCCACTCTAACATGTTGCTATAGCTGTGCAGGTCTTCCACAACTGCATCCATCTCGCTCAACACTGCTTCGACAGCATTTCCGACTTGATCAGCTCCATCCCGTGGGTCTTCATCATCTTGCGGCTCAAGCAGAGGTATCAGACTGTTCTTGTCGATACACACGGACGATGACTCACGTATCTGCTTTGCCTGTCGAAGAACTTCCAGTGTGCCGATGAGGAATGGCGGCAGCTCCTCGATGGGGTTTTCAAGTCCCAGTAGCTCTTTGCTCTGCTCCACAAGCATAACTCGCTCGTTGATCTCCTGGACGAGCGCCTCAATGTTGATCGCAGCTGGAGAATTGCCCCCACGCTCCATCCGGCCATCGTCAACCTTAACTTGCTGTAAGAAGTAGTCGTAGTCCTGCAGGTGTCGTGCCATATCTCCGATAGAGGCCAGCACGGGACGTGATAGCGACTCAATCGAGTCAATTTTACCGAGCGAAGTCGCCGACTCGGACGGGTTTGATACTCCATCGAGTGAGTCCGGGAAGGAGCGACAGCTCATTTCGTCCGTGTCACGTGCTGATCTCGCCTGAAAGAGGGCAAGTCGTGCTGTCATTCTCTCCAGAAGAGCGACACCTTCCAGAAGCGAGACCAATTCTTGACGAGGATCCTTCATCTTGAACAACCGGCGCGACAGTGACAACAGCGCACAGTGCTCTCGGACCAAACGGCTGATCTCCGTCCCAACACTAAATGCGTGGCTCCTTGGACCGCCTTGCCTTGACTTAGCGACCCAGTGAGCGGTTTGGGACAAAAGCCGATGGTGGTCGCTCATTACGAGTGAAATGTCCATGAGCGACTCTGCTAGGAACGGCGAAGGCGACCGAGACGACGATTTTGCTTCGGGCGAGGAGAAAAATGCCTCACGCTGCCTCTCGCCCTCGTCATTGGAAAACTCGCAGACATTTTTACCAAAGTCTTCAATCGCGTCGTCAACAGCGAGCTCAACATCAATTTGCAGTTCCTCGAGAGTTGGGGCGGGAGATGGAGTTCTTGTCAGAGCCCGTAGCGCTTCAAGACTGGATCTGCTGCTCTCGTTGCTCGTTGGCTCGCCCTCGCTCCTACTTTCGGCACTCAGAATGTTCTGGGCAAAGTCTGCCATGAGCTGCAGCTCTTCCACGAAAGCGAGCACTGCCGTCACCTTGTTCTCGAGTGTTGGTGGCGGGTCGGTAGCTGCAGATTGACGGCGAGGACTGCCAAGTTTTGGCTGTAGCAGCTCAAAATGCTGCACAACTTTCATCAGCTGCTCAATCGCCTCAATGGTTTCATCAAGCGAAGACGCATCGTCGTACGGAAGTAGTAGCGCGGTCTTACAGCGCCGAACGAATGCTGCAGCTTCTTCTTTTGAAGCAAGAATCTCAGCGCTTCGAAGGTAGTTGCCAGTCGTCAGGAATGACTGAGTATCGGCATCAAATGAACACCCTCGCGCAGTATCACCTGAGTCATTCGTCTCGTCGAGCACCTTGTGAAGTTCTTCCCATTCGTCGAACAGAACTGTCAAGTCTCCGAGCCTTACAAACTTGTCGATTCCTGTAGCTTGTCGGGCTCGAGCGAGCACTTGTTCGATTTCAGTAAATAACCTCCCGATGTCCGCCATGGACTGAATGTCGTCCTTCACACAGCTCGACTTTGCGTCCAGCATAAGCTTTTCGTGTTCTTCTAGCATGCCAAGCACCTGGCGACTGCGTACGAAAGCCTTCTCCAAGTCCATGGGGATTGCGAGCGTATTGAAGAACCCAGCGAGGTTCTCTAGTAGCTGCACCCACACACCTGTGCTGGCACTCTCTATCTCGGTGGTTGTGTTGTCCGACGAAACGAAGATTTTGCTCACGTGAAGCTTCAGTCGCCCAAGCTCATTGAGGAGCGACGCAACTTTCTGGGACGAAGAAATACTCGGGTCGTTGTCGCCAGAAGAGAATTCCACCCGATCAAGTGCAGCAGCTACTCGATCGTATTCTTGCAAGCGCTCACGAACGTCGTCAACACTGACGACAGCTTTGCTCGATTCTGACCGCCCATCCGGTCCCTGCGGAGCCACACCTCGATAGCAGCGCATGGCGAAGAACCCCTTCAAACACCCAAGCAAGTCGCTCTCTTCTTCCAGCACAAACCTCGAAAGCTCATTCAACTCGACGTGATAAGCCTCCATCATGTGCGTCTCGAGTTGTTGTCGAAGCAGAGCAACAAATTGCTCACTGGAGCGTGTGCTCTTGCTCGTCTCCAGCAAGATATTCAGCTCTGAATCAATGGCGAAGAGCAGGATAGTGAATTGTCAGTAAAGCAATTCAGACACAAGTCACAACTTTGTACTCCCCACAATTCCCAGACCGACTTACCTTTGCGGACGTTGTCAATCGTAGCGTTCTTCGCTGCCACCACAGCATCGCGGTCTAGAACTTCCTGCTTCGTATCCTGCAGTTGTGTCTGCAGTTCATCGATCTCAATCTTCAATGACCCGACGACGTCCTCGACACTTTTCAGCGCATTCAACTTGTCGCTCAATTCTTCACGCACGGTAGCTAGAGCTGCTGCATGTCGCTCCTCTTCGGCTCGAGATCTCTCCAACAGCTCATTTACTTTCGTCAAGTGCTCTTCGGTCAGGCGCAGACGTGTCAGCTCAATGTTTTGCGTGAAAGTCTCATTGAGCTCGTCCACCGTATTTTTGTGCTCCGCGATGGCACCTTCGTATCGTTTCTCAGCCACTTGTCGAGCAGCTTCCGTCTCTGAGCTATGCTGCTGCTTAATATCCAGAAGGGCTTGAGCGTGCTCCGATTCTCTATCGGTCAGGGCTTGATCGTGGTCAGACTCCTTCTCCCTGAGAATCTGCGAATGCTCTGCCTCCATATCCATGAGGGCTTTAGTGTGCTCCACCTCCGTTTGCTTGAAGTTCGCGAGAGTTTGGGCTAGTTCTGCTTCGTTCTGAGCGTTTCGAGATTGAAGCGTGAAGAATTGCTCGCCGAAAGACTGCTCAGATTGCGCTGCGTGCGTCTTCATTGAATCGATCTCATGCTGGTGTGCCACGTGAATTGCCATAAGCTCCAGTGAGTGCGCGCACATGACACGAATTTGCTCGTTGGCCGCTTGTTTCAGCAGCATTTGCTGTTGGCTTATAGCCCGCGTCTGCACTCGTTGTTGGTCACGAAGCTGCGCGCTTTCCATCTCAGCGTGGCGAGTAGCAGTGCGCTCTTTGTTGCTCTCGCCAGCAAAGTTTTCGTCGATCTCCTTCAATTTGCCCTCGTATTCCTCCTGCAAGAGCCCAAAGCCATCGTAGTGCTCTACTCTTAACTGATTCACGTAGTTTTGATGGGCCCCAATCAGCTGATCCACTTCACTGCGGTGGTCCTCATTCACTCGGGCGAGTTCAGCGTCTCGATCTTCCTCCAGCCGGGCGACATCCATGCGATGACTGTCTGCCAGCTCAGTGATCTGGCTGAGATGCTCCAGTGCGACCCGAGCAGCTTCACTACTATTGACATCTCTTAGGCGCGAGATCTCGCTAGTGTGGGTTTGTTCCAGTCGATCAATTTCAGCTTTGTGATCTTCTACCAAGCGAGCCATCTCGCAGTCCCGATCTCCCTCGAGCCGCGCAACCTCGTGACGATGCTCTTCCGTTTGCTCCGTGATGTGACTGAGGCGATCGACAGTGAGCTCCGAAACCTGGTAGCTGTGATCGTCGGTTAGCCGATTGATTTCTTCCTGGTAGTTGGTCTTGAGCTGTGCAATTTCGTTGCGATGGTCTTCAATCAGACGAGTAACCTCGCTACGATGTTCTTCGGTCAGATGAGTGATCTCACTGCGGAGCTCTTCAGTCAGATGAACGATTTCGTTGCGATGGTCTTCGGACTGCTCCGTGATGTGACTGAGTCGCTCCATCGTCAGCTCTGAGACCTGGCTGCAGTGATTATCTTCCAGTCGGTCCACCTCGTCCTCATGTGTCTTCTTGAGTAAATCGATTGCCTGAGCATAAAGTCCACTCAGTCGAGCTACTTCGCTCTTGTGCTCTTCGGTCTGCTCGGTGATGCAACTTAAGCGGTCCAACGTCAGACCTGAAACTTGGCTGCGGATATCGTCAGTTAATCGGTCCACTTCACCCTGATAGTTTTTCTTCAACAACTCCATCTCACGGACATGCTCTTGAGCCAGACGAGCAATGTCACGGGCGTGACTTTCCTTCAGGTGAGCGATCTCGCTGGCATGGGTTTCGCTCTGCTCAGTGAAGTGACTGAGTCTGTCCACTGTCATTTCTGAAATATGACCGCGGTGGTCGTCCGCTAGTCGACCAACTTCGTCCTGATGTCGTTTCTTGAGCAACTCCAGCTCATGGGCGTGACCTTCGCCCAGACGAGCAATTTCACCGGCGTGCTCTTCATTCCGACGCACAATCTCACTGGCATGAGTTTCGTTCTGCTCGGTGGTCTGGCTTAGACGATCTACCGTCATTTCTGAAATTTGGTCGCATTGGTCATCCTGCAGTCGATCCACTTGGTCCTGGTGACTTTTCTTGGACATCTCAACTTCACGTGAATGCTCTTCGACCATTCGAGCAATTTCGTGACTGTGCTCTTCAGTTAGACAAGCAAGTTCACGAGCATGGCCTTCGCCCAGGCGAGCAATGTCGCTGCTGTGCTCTTCGTTCTGCTCAGTGATTTCACTGAGGCGATCTACCGTCAGCTCGGAGACTTGGTAACTATGAACGTCCGTCAGTCGATTCACTGCATTTTGGTGAATTTGTTCGAGCGATGTGATTTCACCGCAATGATCTTCAGCCAAACGAGCGACTTCTTTGTCGTGTTCCTCCTGTAAACGCACAATTTCGCTGCGATTGGCTTCCTTCAAGCGAGATACTTCGTCGTCGTGGCCTTCGGTGAGCTGCGTCAGTTGGGTGGCGTGTGCTCTCGTCAAACTCGCGACTTCTTCAGCATGATCTCCCTTCAGCCGACCAATTTCGGCGTGATGCTCCTCGGTCTGCTCAGTGATCAGACTAAGACGATCCACTGTGAGCTCAGAGACCTGGTAGCGGAGGTCTTCTGTCAAGCGGTCAATGGCGATTTGATGGCTTTGCCGAAGTTGAGAAGTTTCACTCTGATACTGTTCAGTCCGACGAGAAATTTCGTTCTGGTGCTCTTCGACTAACTGAGAGGCCCCGTCAGTCAGCCGAGCGATCTCGCTTTGGTGTTCTTCAGTCATCCGGTTAACCTGGTCGAGGTGGTCTTCTTTCAATTTGGTGACACTGGCCAGATTGTCATCTGTGAGTCTGGCTACCTGGCTGAGATGGTCTTCTGTCATTTGAGCAAGTTGAGCTCGGTGGCTTTCGATTAGCTGGACAGCTTCACTGCGATGTCCATCCGTCAGTAGCATGACCTGGTTGTCATGCTGCACCATCAGCAGGTCAAGCTCCTGCCGTTGGATGTCCAAAGACTGCTGCAAGGCGTCACATTCCTTGGTTTTGCTTTCGAGATCCTGTTGCAGCGATCGAATCGTGTCCAGGTTCTCCTTATTCTCCTTCTCACGTTGATCGGTCAGCGAAGAATACTGAGCCTGGAGCTCAGTGTGGACGTCCCTTAGTGACTCAAGCACGGTCTTGATCTTCCGCGTGTCGGTCGTCTGGTCTCCTAAGTTTTCCTGCAAGTACGCCAGCTCCTTTTTCTTCTCGCTCAGAGCGTGCTGGAGGTCACTTATCTCACTGGCAGCTCGAGCGCCCTCTTTCCGCAGGCCTGCAATTGATTCTTGCAGATTCTCAGCCCGACTCACGATCTCTCTCTTCTCCTGTCCGAGCGAAAGTATCAGCTGCTCTTTCTCAACGCGAAGGCTCCCAAGACTTGACTCAAAAGTGCTGTTTTGGCGTAGCACCGCGTCCTTCACGCACATGAGCTGATACGTGTTGCTCCATGAATCCTCAATTTCCATCCGTGACACATCCAATTGATGCTTCGCCTCGATTTCAGATGCATTCAGGTGTTTGTGGAGGTCAGCTATCTCCTGCACTTTATCCTCAATGTGCTTGTTTTTGAGATCAATCTCGCCATTTGCAGCATGGAGTTGCCGGTCCGTGTCTTCGTATCGTTTGAGAGTCTCATGAAGTCCCTGGATCTCGCTCTCTAGATGCTGTTTTTCACTGGTGACACCCTCCAGCGTTGAGTTGGCTTCACGCAGTCGTCCTTCGACCCCTTCTAGATGCCGAACCATATCCTTGGCAGCCGAAAGTTCCAGCATGTGAAGGTGTTTTTCGGACCGCAAGCGCTCGTCCTTCTCAGCTGCAGTTTCTTCCAAGAGCTTTTGGTACTGGCATTGAATCTCCTCTGCTTGCATGGTGTGGAGCTCCACTTTTTCATGCAGCGTCTGAGCCAGATTCGTCAGGTTGTTGAATTGGATCTGCAGACGCTGCTTCTCGGACATGGCTGTCTGCTTCTCCCTCGTCACGACCACGAGCTCCTGTTCTTTGCTGAATAAGTCATCACAGAGCTTCTTCATCTCCTCTGCAGCTTGAGTGGCTTCTAGTCGCAGCAATTCAATTCTGCGGTGAGCCTCCTCTCCTTGGCGTTGAGCAAACGCAAGAGACTCCTCTAGCCTCTCGATGGTTTGTTGACCAAACTCATTTTTCTGCTTCAGTTCACTCTGGGCGCCGTGCAGGCGGCGAATCTCCCCATTCTTGAGCTCGATCTCACCTTCCGTGTGCTCCAACTGCAGCTTCATATCCATCTGCATGCGCTTCATCTCTAAGCGCATGTTCTCCATGTTGAGCCGCATGCTCTCCATTTTCAGCTCGGTGTTTTCGAGCAAGCCAACCTTCTGGTTCATCGACTCCTCCACCATCGACAATTTGCCAGACTCCAAGCGCAGCGCGTTCTTAGTCGCCTCCAATTCCTTCGCCTTGGAAGACAACGTCTCCGTAGTGAGCTCCAGTATCTCCGTCTTCGTGTTCACCGTTTGAACCGTGTCCAGCAGAGCGTTGCGCAGTTTTTCGATCTCGTCGTCACGGCTCTTGATGACAAACGTAAGCTCCAGAATGGTATTGGCCTTCACCTGGAGGTCCTCCTCAGCAGCTTTAAGAGCGCGAGTGGTGCTGTCTAGCTGAAGGTCTTTATCCGCGTTCATCTGATCAAGACGCCAGACCTCACTTTCCAGCTCACAGAGAGCCATGGTCTTCTGCTCGACAAGCTCCTGAGATCGCGCAACATGCTGCTCGTGCTGCTCCCTCAGCTCAATCCCACCAGCTTCCAGCGCATCGATGCGTGTTTGTCTACTTTCGAGCTCGGCATCTTTCTCGCATATTGCATCCTCCGCCTGCTTATTTTGCTCGCGCATCGTCAACTCCAGAGTCAATGTCCTCGATGCGTGCGCGTCCCGCAACTGCGCTACTTGCGCTTCGTGGAGTTTTACAGCTTTGTCGTGTTCTTCTCTGCTTGCTCGCTTGGAAGCTTCGAGTTCAGTCTCGTAGTGAAGCACCAACGAATCCTTTTCACGCATTCGCTCAGTTCGAAGCGATTCCAGATCCGACTCGTACTTGGCGATCAAAGCCTCTCTCGCCTTGTCCGCATCCTTCTCCTTTCGAGCCACTTGTACTGCATGAGCTTCGGTCATGGAGTTTAGTCGGTCTTCGTACGTTGCTACCGTTTGTGCTAGCTCCAGACCAGCAGCCGCTTTAACACTCTCAGTCTCAGACACATGAGCCTGTAGCAACGAGGTCTTCTCGCTCTCCGTCGCTGTCTTCAAAACTTCAAGCTCCGATGAGTACCGACGGTGGAGCTCTTGAATCTGCGCGGCGTAGTCTGCGCTGGTAACTGCGAGCTCGTCACGTAATGTCTCTGTCTCCTGGCATCGACGAGCTTCCATTCGGGCAGACTGTTCAATCTCAAACATGCGCCAGCGAGCGACTTCCTCCGACGCGTTTTCAAGCAAACGTTCGTGCTCTTTCGCGTAAAAGAACTTGAGTCGTTGCAGCGCTTCATTGCTTTGTTCCCGATGCTCTTGAAGCTCTCGCACCGACCTGTCCGCTAAAGCTGCCAGATTGGCCGCCGACGTCTGCTTGAGTGCCACAATTTCCGCCGTCAGAGATTGTTTCACCGCTACCAGCTCACTCGCGGACGTCTGCTGCAGCTCTGCAAACTCCGTCTGAGATCGATCTTGTAGCTCTATGTATGCTGCGTGGGTGCGGGAGCGCAGATCATCAAGTTCTTCCTGAGCTTTGGCCTCGAGCGCTTCAAGCGCAGCCTTGGTGGATCGTTCTCGCTCCTCTTTTTCTGCCAGGTTTGAGTGCTCAAGTGCCAGGATGTGAGCCTCCGACTGCTGCCGAAGCTCTTGCAGCTCATGCAGATACTTCTTCTCCATCTCATTGGTCTCTGCTTCAAGCGCTGAAACTTTTTCACGAAAGTCGTCGTCTGCTTTTCGAAGCTCACGTTCGTGTGTGTCGATCAGTTCGGCCTTCTCGCTGGCATGCGTCTCCGACAAAGAGACCATCTCCTCAGCGTTGTTGCCCATAGCAGCTTCAAAGCGATTTGCCCTGCAGCACGGGACGGTAACACACGAATCAGCAACGGATCAACCACTCGTCCAAGTATATCGCAAGCAGTTCGTACATATTGCTCTTGGCATCTTCGTGCTGCTGGTGGAGCGTAGCAATATCCGACGAGAGGTTTTGTAGGTCGTACCTGTCGGTGGAAATGCACATCACGGATTAGTCAGATTCTGCAGCGAAGACACACACGAAAATCATATCACGACCGACGTACGCGGTCTGGTCGAAGACTTCCGAGATGCTGGGCAGTAGGTTCTGCATGTGCTCCAAGTGTTGATTTGCCGACATGGAGATCTCGAAGAACTTGCTGTTGTCCGATGCTAGCTGCTCCATATCCACACGGTAGCGCTCTTCGTCTGCGTTGATGGTGGCTTGCACGGACTGCAGACGTAGCGGGGTCGGCATTGTGGTCGAGCTGCCCTCCGAGCTGTTGTTTGCTTCGGGTGCGGCAAAGAATGACGCAACTTGGGACCCTGTGGGGAGTTCTGGGGCGGGATTTCGTGGAGTGCACCAAGCCGCTTTGGCGTTGGGCCCCTCGAGGTCGTCCCCGTGGAATGTCGGCGAGTTGTCCTCGCTGGCTATTGCGTCTTTGGAGAATTGTCGCCTCGGAGGAAGCTGAATGGACAGACCGCCATTCTTTGCCGGCTTCTGGGGCAATTCGCCGCGGCGATCGATTCTAGGCAAGACCGAAGATTGAGCGGCCCCTGGAGACTGCTGGTTCTTGGGCGCTGTCAAGCGCGACGTCTTCCCTTTCGCACCATACGCCGTCTTCGTTGAGCCGGAGACCGACGCTTTCGAGCGATACGCGTCCGCCATGGCGAGCCCCGTACGATCGATCTCCTGCCCAGAGCGAGACTTCTGTCCGAATGCAGGGACGCCTTTCCGGGGTAGTAGTTTCAAAACGCTCAACGCTCCTGCGTGGTGGCCTGGCCGTCTACCGGAAAGTGCAGGATGTACCTCGCACACCAACTTGTTTGATACGGTAGACTCTGCATTGCTTGGACGAACGTCAAAAAGGTACGTGGACAGTAGACAGACTACTTGCTCTGCTTGCGATATCGAGCAGAGGTGAGGGCGCCTTGGGTAACGGAGTATGACGGCTGATGCATCAACGCCTCCACGACAGTGATACGACTGCGAGGGGACGGAGATGCTGTTCGCTTCAACCTCGTCGGGGTGCGCACGCTATGCTTATTGTTGGTGCCGGCGGTGGAATCGGTGTCGGATGCAGCGGATTCGCCTCGCTCTAGCGTTCCTCCTCCCTGCTGTGTATGTAGACCCGGCTTGATTAAAGTAGCAGCTCGCGAGCTGTGAGCAGGGGGTGCTGGATGAAATGGAGTGCACAAAGTCACCGGGTGCCAATTCGGATTGGGCGATACGCCGACGGCTGCACTCCAAAGCTTTCGAGCGGAAGACATTGATGAAGGGGAGAAAGCTGTCGCTGCTGGCAGCTCGGGTGGTCGCAGTGAATTCTGGTAGAAGACCCCTTTCGGTTGCACCGACTGTCGTTCTGCGCGGGTGTTACCCTGTTTGCTTCGACTGCACCTGTAGCAGATAAAGAAAATACTCAGATAAAATCAAAGCAGCTTCACTAGAAGCAGCAGCAGTACACTGTACCTAACGAGGTTTCTTCGAGCAAGATGAAGCACCTGGGCCACATTTCTCACAGCCTCCTTCATGCCCTGACTAGCACAGGCGACGACGAGTTTCTTGAGCGGGCTTGTAGTCTCCTGTACCTCCCGCGTTTCGTCGAAAGCAGATTCAACGGTCGATGTTGGTGGATTTGTAGCCTTGCTCAGTGGCGATCTCGTCTCCACCCCAATTTCTTCGGTGGGCGGATGGCCTTCATCGTCACTAGGAGATCGTATTTTCCCTTCATGAGGAGGAGACGACATTGTAGCTGCAACGAATGCTCGCCAGCGAGCCACTTCGGCCTTGCGCTGCGTCAATCGCTCTCGCTCGATTTTCCTGTCAAAGTTGGTCCCTTGTCCCGAAGCACTCGCTTCCTCAGCGTGAATATGTGTGACGATGTTCGTGTGGGTCCATCCGCACGAAACCTTTCTGACTCGCTCCTTCTCGGGTAGATCGATGGCTTGAGGGGTTAGATGCGAGCCTACCAGTGCGCTGTTATCCCTCAGGTTTAGCCCCCACGTGTAGGCTCTTCCTGCAGACGTCACGCACGTCGTGTGAAACTCGCCCAGCGCCACATCCTCCACCCCCTCGGCAAAAAGTGACGGGGTGGCGAGCAAGAACGGCCGAGAGCGAGGCTTTTTGTCCTTACAGCCCAGTTGTCCGAAGTCGTTGGCACCCCAAATGTACAACAAGTCGCTGTCAGAAATCACGGCCATGTGCCTCGCACCACAGCGAACTGCCCGTGCGTGGATGGAAGCCTCTTGCAGCAGCGGGATCAGAGTCGGGGTTGCTACACCTTCGCCAAGCTTCCCATCGCCTAGCCTGCCATCGTCACCGCATCCCCAAGTGTACACGTCGCCGTTGCTGAGAACGCACGCACTGTGGTTCTGACCGGCCGCGAGGTCGAGGATACTTTGGTCACGGAGCGACTCAACTGCGACTGGAGTACAGCTTCGCCATCCTTTGTACTGCTGCAGCCGATGCCCCAGACCCAACTGACCCGCTTGGTTGTAGCCCATCCCAAGAATTTGCTGCTGGTGAGTGACGAAAAGCGTGTGCGCAGCTCCACAAGCCACGTGGGTGACGTTGTTCCCGCCGCGCTGGACTGTGTGCATCACTCGCAGCGCTCGTCGGTGCGAACTGAGCGTCGCTAGTGCGAAGTGCACTTCTTCCGGCTGCGAACGCGACGAAAAGTCTCCCAGTCCGAGCTGGCCATACTTGTTGCCGCCCCACGTAAACAGCCTGGCCTGGCCTGTGACCACTGCAACGTGGTGCTTCCCGCACGAAACGTGCGCGATGCTGAGCGGCTCCCTCTGGAAGTGCATGGAGAAAGTGACGACCGTTTGAGGCGTAGGAGACGACGTCATGGTGCCATTGCCCAGCTCTCCGCTGGTGTTCAGTCCCCAAGACAGCAGCGTCGTCCCTCTCGGCTGCACAACGGCGGCCACGGAGAAGTGGCAGCCGCTGGCCAAGTGGCTCACGCACCACGAGGCGTCCTGCGTCGCGCCGCCCTCCGCTGCATCGCTGCTCGCCTCCTCTGGCAGCGCGGCCAGGACGTCGAGCCTCGTGGACTGTGTGGAGCCCATAGCCGCCGCCTTGCGCTTGGTCGTGAGCCCGCCGAACGCCAGCAGCGGACACTCGAGGGGCGTCGCCTCCGTGTGCACGACCACGCAGGGCGCCAGCGCGCGGTCGTAGCTCCTGTCGAGGCTGAAGAGGCGGTGCGAGATGACGCCCCACTGCGAGCGGTTCTCCAGCGCCTCCACGCGCACGAGCTGCGGCTGGCGGAAGTTGTCGGGCGTGAAGCGCAAGCGGTCGGACGAGAGGCGCACGGAGCCGGCGGCGTCGCTCGGCAGCAGCAGATGCACGACCACCACGGACGTGCAGGGCTGGCTGAGCCGCAGAGAGTAGACGGCCGACGCCCCGCCGAACACCGCGCGCAGGAACGACGCGCTCAGCACCAGCGCGTCCTGCCGCTGGGCCATGGGTCTCTCTCTGTCTGGTTGAAGTTGCAACGGTTAAACGTACACAAAACGTACACAAGCTGAAGTAGTTGCGCGAAGGTCTCCCCAATCTGAAATCCGACTAAGTCCGCTTTTTCCGCGGGTGTTGGAAGCGCAAGCTCAGAAGCAAAAGCGCCGAGCGGTCCAGAAGCAGCCGAGCCCCAGTTTAACCATGATGCACCGCAGCCTGTTGCGATCCGGAAGCGCCGTGACCAAGCGCATGGCGCCGCGCCCCGTGTCGAACGTGCGCCACTTCCGCAAGAGTGCGTGCTGCCTTCCCCTTCCCTCCCTGACCTTTGAGCGGGGACCTGCCGCCCGCCGTCCTCGATACGCCTGCGCGACGGCGGCGTCCAAGGGGCGCGTGTTCATGTGGCCAGAACTGACTTGTCGTTGTGACGTCTCTCGCGTGTGGTTGGTTATGCAGGCGCCCCCACCAAGTACACGGAGAACAAGGAGCTCACGGGTCTGGCGGGCATCGTCGAAGGTAAACACACGCCCCACGTCCTCGCTCGTCTCCTCCCACCCGCACTAACACCCAGTCGCCTCTCTCTCTCTGCAGCCGACAACCACGTGCTCTCGACCAAGGTGCAGCACCTGACCAGCATCGGCCTCATGGCCGCCGTGCCGTTGGCCTTCGTGCTGAGCCCGTCGCCGCTGGCGCTCCCCGTGGACTTGGCACTGGGCGTGATCCTGCCCGTGCACGCCCACATCGGCATGAACAACGTCATCTCGGACTACGTGCCCAAGAGCGTGCGCACGCTCGCGCGTCTGGGCTGGCTCGGTGCCACCTCGCTCATGTTCCTGGGCCTGCTGCGCGTCAACCTGGAGGGCCCGGGCATCACGGAGGTGGTCAAGACCGTCTGGCGGGAGTCGCCCAACAAGAAGAAGGTCGAGGCCTAGACCGGGTACTGACTGACCCTCTAGTCCCTTGCAGGAAAATGAGACGAGGGTGTGTTGAGTGTCACCCGAAGTGGAAGCCGAGATGAAGGCACAAGGAGAAGCCGCTTCTGAGGTGGTGCATTGTAACTCCGAATGAGACGCAACTAAATACGACCTTGGTTCCCGAGTTGTCTGTTGACTGACGCCCCATGAGCAGCGTCGTGTAGCGATGTGCATGTCCGCAGCTCTCGAGCATCGTCTTCTAGCGCTAGTCTAGCTTGACGCCGCCTCCTGATTGGCCGGGCTCGGCAGCAGCAGCGTCGCATGACCATCGACGACGACGACGCCGTCCGCCGCTTTCGAGCACACGGTCTCGCACTCGACGAAGCGCTTGCGGACTCGCACCACGCGGATGTGGGCCGTCACCTGCTCGTCCACCAGCAGCGGCGCCCTCCAGCGCAGGTCCTGCTTGACGTACACGGCGCCCGGCACAGTGCGGCCGAAGATGGTGGCGAAGAGGCTGGCGGACAGCAGGCCCTGCACCACGGGCTTGCTCTCGGCCGCGTGCTGGCGGGCGAACTCGGCGTCCACGTGCAGCGGGTTGTTGTCCCCCGAGAGCAGGGCGAAGGCGCGCGTGTCCTCGATGGAGAAGACGTGCGCCACTTGCGCCTCCACGCCCACCGCTGGGATGACCCCGACTGGGAGCTGCACACACACACAATCAATCCTCAGTCAGCTACGAGTCTGCAGCCTGCAGCAACTTTGTAGATTGCATGCGCTTGCCTTGGTGAGCTCCCCCTCCACCACAAAGCGGCCGTCAGAGGTCGACGAGCTCAAGGACCGACGACGGGCCCATGGGCTCACGCGTTGCCACCGCCGTTCCAGCCGCAGCATTTTACTGCATCAGTCGTACTTAGGCGAAACTATCGTTTGTGTGGACGCACACCACGAGTAAGAATGCGGCGTCTGTCAACGGCGGCAGCAGCAGCAGCGCCCGCGCGCGCCTCGCGTTTGTCGCTGGGGCGCCTGTTCCAGCAGCAGCCCATCGGTGAGTTTCTGTACTGCAGCAGAGTTGCAGCTTGGTGGGTACTGATTCAGGGACTGACGTGTGCTGCGTCTTGCTGCCAGAGGAGCTGCCGGAGCTCAGGAGCCTCCTGGCTGTGCAGAATCTCGTGGCCACGATCCCAGAGCAGCCCCAGCCGCGCCGCCTGARCGAGAATGACGCGTGCCGCCAGTGGCTGGAGACCTACCGCAGCAGYAACTCGCTGAGCRCCCARACGCAGCTGGACAAGGACGCGTTCGACGCGTTCGTGAAGGAGGCCGGCGCCTACCTGCAGAGTCAGGAGGACGAGGCCTTTCAAGGCTGCGACAAGGTCGGACCCATGGAGGAGGAGGAACTCAGCAGCCCCAAAGCGGAGGCCTTCGTGGAGGCAGTCAAGCTCAAGCTCTCGAGGCACATGTTCACGCAGGCCGCGGCCAGCTTCGAGCTGCTGGACAAGGACAAGGATGGTGGGTGCGGTGGCTCTGCTGCTTGCGTTTGAAAAATATGGTTGTTCTGAAGAAATATGGCATGATGTGGCTCTTCTCGCGCGATAATCAGGCAAAGTTCAGGTCGAGGAGGTTGAGAAGTTGCTGCAGGTCGCGGCTCTTGGCAACGGCCCCGAGTGGCTGAAGAGTAAGTAGCCCTCAAGTGATATGCCACAGTGTTGTCAGTAGGTATTTGAAACTGAGTCTAATTGCTGTACGTTCTTAGGCCAATTCCAGTTGTACGATGCCGACGGCGACGAAATCATCAACGAGACCGAGTCGAAGCTCATTTTTGACTCGATGATTGCCACGCAGAAGGCAGTCATGACCGAGATCTTTGCAACTCATGTAAGCACGCGGTGGCTCCACCCAAGGTCGCCTTTGATATAGCATCCCTGACCGGTTTGCTGCCATTAGGTTGATAACTTGCCCAAGAAGCACGAGAAGCTCTTCGCCAAGAGCTTGTCGGAGGAAGATTTCAAGTCGAAGATCCCGGAGAAGGTGCGCTGCGTCTTCCACTTTGCCAACAAG
>KE588777.1:0-10041 GCA_000443045.1 Phytophthora x cambivora | reverse complement strand
GTATTCTGGTTCGCTCGACTTGGCTAATATTAGAATAGTAGAATTGATCTAGGCTCATCCATTCTACTATAGTAGTTTAGGAAGAAAATCCCATTACTATCAATCCCTGGTCGGGAGGCTAGTACTACCGGTACGACATAGTATACCTTTGAAAGCGCTATCCGGATAACGTTACCAGGAAATATTCTCCGACTTCAGCGTTCGCCTTCAACTTCAGGATTTTAGGAAATGGCCCCATTTCCTAAAATTCTGAAGTTGCAATGTTTCAACCTGAACTTCCACACATACAAATATCACATTAGATCGTTGCTGTCACATTTTGCTCCTCACTTTTGCACCATGGATGCTCCAGCCGGATGGCGTCGTCGCGGCGGCGGCGTTCAACGCGCAGGAGCAACTTCAGCCCGTCGTTCTGCTCCCAACTCCTCCAAGCCATCCACTTCTCAGTCACAACGCGATGTCAACGCTCGTCCCCCCGAGCCGCCGTCGCGGTGGAGGGAAATGCGTCAATCCGTGCGCACGAAAGCCACCTTGGAGACGGAAGAGAGTCGCCCAGTCAATGCAAAAATCGCAGATCTGTGCCCCGAGGACCGGGAGAAAGTGGCCAAGTTGGTGCGCCGCATTGTCGAGGTGGGGACTCTGCAGGAGGAGGGGGAGAAGGAGTTCAAGAGGCAGCGTCAGGTGCTGGAGGCGGAGGTGAAGGAGCTTCGGGAGCAAGTGAGACGAGACTCGGACGAGATCCAGGAGCTCACGGGGGAGCTGCGAGCTGCGAGGAGGAAGGCGCAGCTGTTTGAAGAGCGGGTCGTGGTGCTGGAGGAGAGCACCGATGTCGAGACTCGGTCGAGGATCGAGGCTGAGCAGACACTGGACCTGCTGAAGCTGGAGGTGGACAAGCTTCGTGCACTCGTGCAGCGACAGCAGGAGGAGATGCAGAGGAGGGTAGAAGAGCAGCAGGAACAGTTTGATATTGAGCTGCAGCAGGTGAAGGAGGAGCTGAAGGAAGCGCAGGAGATGCTGCTGAAGGAGCGCAACGAACGCGTCCTCGAGAAGCAGAAGACGCTGGAGCAGCGGCTTGAACGCTCCGCGATGGCAGACGAAGAAAAGCTGGAGAGACTGCACGCACTTCTTCTGGAACAACAGCAGGAAATGCATTCGAAGGCGAAACAGCAGAAGGACGAGCTAAAGCGGAAGGCTGAAGAGCAACGGGAACGCTATGACGCTGAGATGAAACAACTCAAACAGGATCTGAAAGCAGCGCAAGAACTGCTTCGACAAGAGCGAAGAGACCGAGAGATCGAGAGAGAAACTAAACTACCAGAAACCAGTGAGCGACCCGTCGATGTAGCTCCATCGGTGCAGGCTGCAGATCGAGATAGGGATGCTCCTGTTCCGGACCCGCCGATCTTCACTTCCAGTGGCCGAATACCAGACCAGTTTTCAACAGATATGGAGGGCGACCTCGCCATTTTCGAGGAAGTGAAGGACCTGTATGCTGAAGACCTGTTCGCCTCTCGCCGCTGGGGCGAAGGAATCGCTGCAACAAATACCGCATATGTAGTCCGGCCAACAGTTCGAGTTGAACCTGCACCCTGGCATGTTGCTTATGCCGACTTCCGCTCAGCAGATAATGGCAGGATACCGGCCTTATCTACGCAAGAACTGACTGTACAGGAAGCCATTGAGCGAGATATGGAGGCTTTGTTGCGCAGCGACACACTGCGTACCCTGGACACTCTGCAGTAACGCACCCTTTCCCGTAGATCGGCCATCACTTTGTAAGCTGTGAGGTATCAGGTCGCACCCTGCGATCGTCCGGCACGGTGCAGCAGTCAAAAAGCGGCATGCTCTCACCGAGGCAAATCTGGAGGACTAGACGCGAAAGTATGCCTATATTATTGTAGCTGCACTCTCCAGCTCTCTGTTGTTGGTACTCTGCGTGCTTCTCTTGCTGATAAGCAGGTTCCGTCGTGCCAGAGCTGTCGTAGCATGGCACGGGTTAGTTTACATGCTGCTATTTACCCGAGCTGGATGGAATTGACGTACGGGAAGAAGCAGGAGCGCTAGTTATTCGCCGCGGAGAAGCACCTGGTGCCCGCTTGGACGGAGATGACGACGTCGGTAAGCACGGCGGCTTTAAGTGGAACGCGCGCTGTTTGATAACGCTTGTGAAGTTCATTGCTTCTGTTCGAGTAGACTCGGCTTTTGGGTTGCTGCATGACCGACATGGGCGCTGAACCTTGCTCTGCCTGCGGAAGAGTGTCTGCAGTTGTTCAACGAGTTACAACAAGTGAGAACTCAAACCGATCCGACATCAATTCGCTCCATACCAGTGAAGTCGATGAGCTACATGAACACGAAGCTGTCGGCTCGGCGGATGACAAGTCTTCGGACTTATTACCACTCCAGCAATCCGGAACGAGGTGGTAACTACGACCATGTGCGATCACTTGACCGTCTCCTGAGCTCCTAGATACCAAGTCCCAAGCAGTCTCGGTGATGAATGTTGTTTTCTGAGGCTGGACTTGGTGCTGATTTGTGGGAATGGCAGTTCGAGGCGAGAGTGGATCCGATTTTGGGGCTGGAAGTGTACAAGTATCCATACGCTAGAAAACATCGCGATGTTAGCTTTCAGTACCGTGAAATATCCCCGCTGAACGACTTACCGCGAAAGTGGATCGGCGCATTCGCGATGCAAAAAGTGGCAGATCCGGTCCTTCGTTCGACTCGCCCCCCGCTCGTACTTTTACGCCCGGTGACAACGGCATATCATGGAAGTGTTGTTCGAGCGGATCTTCGTCGAACAAAGACTCCTTCTCGTTGTCGCCACCGTCGTTGATGGCGCTACCGAACAGCCCAAAAGCTGGGAACGGCAGGCTTGGACGGCATGGGTTTCTCCCACTGCTAATATCGGGAAGGACACTTTTCGTACTGACAGTGTTCCGCTGAGGTGGAGATCTCTGGACTGCGTATTCCACCTTCACTTCCTCCTCTCGCTCGCCAAAGCGATGAACTTTAGCTGGCTGGACACCGTGCGCTGATCCTGGAGGATGTGGCCTTCGTCTCGCTGATGTAATTGATGATGGCGAATGCGATAGTGGAAGCGGCGAGCGACGTATTTGGGAACTTCCAACGCCATTATCCTGGTGTAGAGTCTCGTTGTCGATGTTGAGTTGCAGCCCAGTCGCAGCGTTAGCACTGTTCAAGTGTGGATCCGGTGGCGGAAGATTATGATGAACTGATTCCGTTTGACTGAGCGCATTGTTTGTCGCCACAAGATGATGGGCCACTATTGTTTTCCTTGGGGACACGCCATTATGCCTGCCTGGCGTGTGCCCATGATGGTTGTCATGAGTTTCAGTGCTGTAGGGAACTCCCGGTTGGGGTCCTGTTACTTCTATCTGGGCCGACGATGCGCCGTGCTGCTTCTTGCGCATTTTGCTCTTCACTGTTAACCGAGAGGACGTGACCGAAGCTGGATGAGTATGCGACCGCGTTGCCGCCTTCACTGCGTGGTGGAGTGTGTCGTTGTCATAGTGGTCGCGCTTCGGTGTTCGAATTGGTATAAGTCTCCGTTGATACTTATCATCGATCGGGCAGCTCTTTGGTGGATCAAGCGGCTCTAATGGTATATTGATTCGTCCAAGGAGAACTCTGGAATCGTTCAAAACGCTGGCATCGTTCGAATCCACGCCTACATCTCCTGTTGGAGCTATCGCCGATACTAGAGTCTCCTGGAGTATCTCTGAACTCCAAGCAGCCACGTAGGTGAACAACCGGCCGCTGATGACATTCTCCATGGATTGTCCCGCACTACCAATCGCGATATCGTCCAGTAATTCCATCACGAGACCCTCGATATCATCCAAACTCCATGCTCTGCGCTGTCCTATAGTCGCTGTTGCGGCGGACTCGTCGTCTTCAACTGAGGTGACACCACTGTCCCGTCGCTCAAGCGAGGGCGCATGGCTCACGTCATTCTCGCTGTCATCATGCAACCGACCAGTTGTTGGCACCTCTGGAGTCATTTTGGCATCGTCGGACACCACTCCTGACAGGCAAGCGCAGCAACAACAAGAAAAAAGTCTCCATGGGAAGCTGCAACGACCACAGAGGCATCAAGTTCCCTAAAATATTCGGCTATTTCGGCTTGTTGTGCTGCGGTGAAGTCACTGCAAGTGCTGCTAGTTCATGCACCATTGCCTGCTGGAAAATTGGAGAACTCACGGGCTGCTTTTCAGCGCGTACCCGATTTGTGAGTTCTTCAGCGATTCGTTGTCGCTCCTCCGGTGTGAGATCTCGTTGTGGTGGCTTTCGACCGAAAAGTCGACTCAGGACGCCACGCTTTGCAGGTTTTGCCTTTGCTTTGCTGTGGGTGGGATCAACACCTCCACCTGGAGTTCGAGCCCGACTTCCAGGTCGCTCTTGGGTCTGTAGCTCTCGAAGCTGCTCCTTGAGTTTCACCACTTCACTTTCGAGCTCAACCTGTAGAGTGCGCTGAAGCTGCTCGCGCTCTGCCAATTGAAGACGATGTCGCTCTTCTCCTGAGAGCAGCACGGTCGGTTTTTCAGAAGTGGACTCTTTCGTCTCGACATTGAAGTAGATTGTGGCTTTTTCGTCCTTGATCTCGATCCAGTCACCGTGTTGCGCTGCAACAGACCAAGGCAGCCAAGTGTGCCGGCGCTTGGCTCCTTTCGCGTGAGTTTTGTCGAAGCATCCGTCACAGAAGCCGTCTCCACAGAGATTGCACAGCTTTGAGGCTGCACGAACGTCGCACTCAACACAGTAAGTGTCTGTTTCGTGCTCGAGGAGGTCGCGCAGAACATCTAGAGCTGTCCAGATGTGCTTCATACTCCGTCGTTTGCTTCCAGTATGCGATGAGAGAAAGCACGCCTCGCAGAACTTGTCCCCTCCGCACGGATCACACTGCCTCATAGCAAGAGAGTGACCACAATCACAACATAGCAGAGCTCCGCGACGGAATCGTAGTGCTTTTTCAACGTGACGGAGCTTCTTCGCTGTCTCGTGGTCACGAGCGAAGCACGATTCGCAATAGAAACAACCAGGAATTGTCGATTCGAGGTTGGATTCCGGTCGTGGAGGAGGACTGCAATCGTAGCAGTAGTAAGCTGCGAGACTCTTCTCAGTTGCTTCTTGGTTATTGGCAGGGTTATCCTCATCGGTGCTGCATTCCATTCCAGACTCGCAGCGAGCAGGAATCACTGCGGCCTCTGGAACGACCTCGAAGTCGTGTTTGACAGTGCTCGTCGAAGTCGAATTCTCTTCAGTTGAACCCGCAGAGTGCAGTTTGAAGCACGCTGTACAATAAAATGCCCGCTTGGTGTCTTCACAGTCCAAACAGCGCTTAGTTGATTGATCTCGCTGGCACTTGATGCACTTCCCCTCCCGTAAAACTTCTTCGAGTGGGTCGACCTCCTTTGGTTTTTCCTCTTCTTGGTCTTTCTCATCTTTGGGCAAAAGCTCCTTTGGTTCCTCATCTTCAGGCGAGATTTTCTCCTTCTTCCGAGGAGGTGGGTCCCAACTACTTTCCCCCGTGCTCTCGTTGTAGTAATATACATTCCCGTAGTCATCAGTGAGCTGCATCCACGGGTCTTTCTCGTCTTCATCGTCACCTTCATCCTTCTCATCGTCGCTCTTATCTCCAACCTTTTTAGTCAGCGTCTTCAACAACGACTCGATTTCACGCTCTGCAGCGAGTTCTTTCGCTCGGTATTCAGCTTCTTCAGCCTTGACACGGGCCAGATCAGCTTCTCGTCGCGCTTCACGGAGCTGATTTGCAGCTTCCTGAGCTCGCTTTACACACAACTCCATTTGCTCTCGATCGTAGTTTTCTTTCCAAAGTCTCTCTTCCTCTTTTCGCTTTCGCTCACGAATGTAGGCGTCCTTAAGTTCCGCCAGTCTTCGCTGCTCACGCACACGTCGAACGTAGCGTTTAGCGAGCCATCGTCGTGCCCAACTTTGAATTTTGATAGCATTCTTCTCCTTCAGACGACGGAGCTCGTCCATTTGCATTCGGTGCACCCAGTAGGCCATTCGAGTGGCGTATCCCCTGTATCGACGCTGTAGATACACAGCAGCGTGGTCTTCGTGAGCCAAGCGTTCATGACCAGCTTGCACCTGTACACGTAGCCACCGCAACTCCTTCGTCGTAAAGCACGAGCCATCTTCTAGAAATCGCTGGGTCACGTAGGTCAGTAGCTCTGAAGACGCCTGGTGCGTAACCCAACCTACACCGCCCTGAATGCCACCACTTTCCGAGCCGAAGTATCGCCGTTGCTCCGTTTTCACGATTCCGAGAGCCTCTCGAAACAAACACGCGATGGTTTGAGCTTCATGCTGGCGCACAAGTTTTTGGATGAGAACCACCGAAGCTTCTCGTCGCTTAGCTTCGACTCGTAGACTATTTAATACTTGACTAGCTGCTCGACAGGAGTACACGCCTTTTATCCATCTTTGAAGCTTGAGAACTGTTTCATATCGACGAGCTCGCCGACGTCGCGCAAGAGCACAGCGAATACTGCATTGAATGACCAGAACTGCATGGCGAATGGACTGGTAACGAGTTCTTGCTATCATCCCATGAAAATGTCGCTGGATAGTTGTAGAAGCTCGTCTTCGCTTCTCCTTCTCCGTAGCGAGGACAAATCGTCTGCGTCTCGCACAGAAGCACCGATAGGCACATTGGAGCACAATTGCAGCCTGTAAGCGGCATTGAGCTATTCGCTCTCGACGCTCAGTAAAACGCAGGCCAAGCGCGTACAATCCACGTCGTCGACGATAAAATCGCTGCAGATAAATTGCGGCTTGTTCCATCTGATGGGCTTTCAGCTTCATCGCGTAGATTTTCCGAGCTATCAAACCTCGCAAGACACATTGCACTGCGATGGCAGACTTCCAATGGAGTCGTGCTAATTCTTCCGCAGCAGCACGAGTTCGAGCTTCGTCAATTATTCTCTTTCGTTCACGAAACTTTGCGTGGATTGTGGCTAGAAACCACTGGTGCCTTAACCACCGCTGGAGCTGGAGAGCTGTCTTTTTCGCTTTGACAAGCCACAGTCGTCGTCGATAAGCTTCGCACCTAGCGAGAAAGCCTCGACCAGCTCGCTGCATTTGCGTTGCAGCTTTGTTTTCAAAGGCTAAGCGTACCGCACGCTCTGTTCGAAGGCGCGCAACTTGCTGTCGAGCTACATACGCTCTCCACTGAGTCTGTATTCGGACAGCTCCCTCCCGACATCGCACACGACGAGCAATGCGACGTCGTACAGCTACCCTTCGACGAAATAGCTGTATATTTCGTGCTGCGCGGTTTTGTTTTGCGAAGTCAAAGCCAATTCGAAGGGTGCCCCACCTCATGCTTGTACCATAGCGCTCGAACCGCAACAGCGTCTGGATTGCCTGGTTTCGACGACGATCCAAAGCTTGGGCAGCCTGGCGGAGCGCTTCAAGGTGCTGTCTTGACCGTCGGGCTCGGACAGCATTCTGAATAACCCTCGCTGCTACATGTCGTTCGTGGTTCACCATATCTCGTGTTACTGTTTTCCAACGTTGGAAGCCTTGAGCCAGCGTTCCGACGTAAGCATCGCTAGAAACGCGTTCGAGAAGAGCTACAGCGCGCTGCTGAGCGAGTTGAAGAGCTTCTCGCTTTCTATCTTCGCGTAGAGCGTCCTCGATAAATTCTTTCCAGCGGGTGTAGCTGTTAAAGAGCATTCGATGCTGCAGCTTCGCGAAAATTGCAGTCACAATACGTAAACCATCTTGTTGAGCATCTGAACGACGCATCAAGTTGCGTTCAAAGAGGAAAGTCAGCGGTAGGCGAGCTTTCTGTTCAGCAATGCGGGCCATAACGTTCTCCTCCAGCCGCTGCTCTTCGTCAGCAAGGTCCTTGATTTGCTGTGAATATTTATCGAGCAAATTTGTGGCAGTAGAAACTACCTGATGCTTCGTCAAGTCCAGTTTACTTCCTCGTGGGACCGATGCTGGGGGCTTTGGGGTAATAACCGGAAAGCTAAAAGCCAGAAGATTCGTCGGCTTCTTGCGTTTTCTCGGCTTTCTCTGTTGTTTTCGACGTTGGACGAGCAATTCATGATCCTGCTGTAAATTCTCCCGTAAAGCTTCCGAGTCTTCACGTCGTTCTTGCTGTGACTGTATCATTGGTGCCAGAATTGGCATCGTTGTCATCCCCTGTCCAATTGAAAGTCGAAGCGGTGGCATCTTAGCTTCTTCATTGCGCGGAGAGTTATTCCTCTTCAATTCGTCGACTCGACTTGAAGTCGAGAAGATCTTCTCATGACTTCGCAGGATAGAGCTCATCTTCGTCCGCGTCTTCTTTTTTCCTTGGCGCTTCGCATGTTTTCCCCGTGTAAGTCCTTCTTCTCTGCTCCTGACTCCCGTCCTTCGTCTTCTCGGACGTTGCCTCGATTGATCATCGTTCGCTTCATCACTTGACTGCACTGCTGGAGAGCGGGGCGAGATGTCGGACACCCATCGAAATGGCGACCGGAACTCTTCCAGAGCTTCTTGATCCACTCGAAGCCACGGATACTTCGCTGCCAGATACGTCACATCCCAGTGGTCTCGAGGAGGAGGCAGCGCCATTATGTTGTTGACTCTGAGAGTGAAGGAAGTCTCACACACCACAACCGTTACGTCTGGTGCCGGTCACGTTGAAGTTGTCAGCCAATCAGCGACTAGATACTATTTTCTGTTCGAATTCGAAGTCGTGTAGCCATTTCAGCTTCCTACAGTGATGTCCAAGTACGCGGACTGGTCCCCAGCGAGCGTCTTTGGCTCGACTTCGATGGTCTCCACGGCTGCTTGTAGCGTTGAAAGACAGTCGAGACCTCGGACTGTGTCCAAATCGAAAGTATCACCGAAGAAGTGTGATCCGACTGCAACTTCACTGCCGCAGGATGACTCAACACGGAGCAACAACAACGAAGAGAGTCAGGAGGATAAAACCAACGTTCGAGTATGCAACGACGCTCGCGTTGAACGGGAGAAGGAGTTGGCGGCTTTTCTACTGCAGCGTCAAGTGCAGGTTTGGCTATTGCGTCGCCAAGAAACGCTGCGGATTCAGGAGGTCCAGCGGCTGCGGAAGGAACTGCGTCATGCTGCTGCGAGCGTGATTCGAGAGAGTTACAGGCGATATACCAAACGACGGACCATTGGAAAGTATTTGAGCGAAGTTGGGAAGTTTGAGACGCAGTTAAGTGTCCTATTGCAAGGTTGTATCGCTCGAAAGCGTCAGATGGAGGAGGTGCAGCGCTTTGCTGCTGTCCGTCGGCAGCACGAGCAGCTTCAGAAAGACCGAAAGCGGAAGTTGATCTACGACTGGCTTACAATTTGCATGAAGACTCGCCGCATGAAACGAGAACAGCAGCTTGCGCGAGCTCACTCGAAGCTTTCGGGTTGGGTGCGACGGTGGACGCTGCGGAAGCGCCTGAAGGCGCGAGTTGCTGCTCGAGAAATTGAGAAACAGCGACAAGCTCATCGAATTAGCAGCGCACAAACGATTGCGGGTTTTTATCGAGTGTGCAAACTCCGACATAGAGCGAAGGCCGAGCTCCTGCAGCGCAGACGCTGTCGTAATGGCTTGATAGTACTGGGCAATGCGTTTCGTATGGCTGTGCTGCGTCGCGCTCAATCGAATTGGAATGCTCGGGTGAGCAATTTGAAGTTGGCAGATGAAGCTGCTACAAAGCTGCAGCGAGTTTATCGAGCTCGTCAGGTTGCTGCAAGGTTTGTACGTTACAGAATCAGTATTCTACTACTGCAGTGCGTGTTTCGAGGTCACCTGGCAAGAAAAACTTGCACTGAACTGAAGCAGGCGCGACTTCAAGAGGCTAAAACCCGTGAACTCAACGCAGCAGCTACTGCAATTCAACGGTACGCACGAGGACGTTTAACTCGCGTATGGTTCAGTGAGGTGCTTCGCAAACTACGTGAACGATTCCGGTGCACGAACTGTGGAGTCATCGAGCCCAGTGGAACTTACTGCAAATATTGTGGGCGCCACCGCACAAC
>KE588773.1:5567-17979 GCA_000443045.1 Phytophthora x cambivora | reverse complement strand
CCCCCAAATACTTCAAGTCCAAATTAGGGTGAGTACCGGGTGTGGAGCCCGTGGTAAATCTACTCTATTTCATATCCTAGTTGTAGTGTGCGCTTAGGCGATCCTACATTTCATATTCCGTATACGTCCTGGATAGATTGGAAGAATGTCCCATCCAGGATTGTGATCGAAGGACATCTTGTGTGATAGGTAGTGAAACTGTATTGAACTGTTCCTCAGTACTTCTGAGGTGGTCCGCGTTTGTAAAGGCTGACCGGGATTGACCAGTGTCCTGGAAGTGCAGCTAAGTTGACTGGTGTCCGACCCACCGTTCAAGGGTCTAAGAATAAGAACGGCTGTATATTTGTGTGTATAACTCTGTATTGATTTTGGTTATCTTGGTTGTTAGAGCTACGCCCAAGTTGGTGACGTCACGCTCTTCTCCGAAGACCGATATTGGTGTACAAAACAACTTCCCCGCGGTGCATCTCCCAGTTCGAAGACAAACGGACCTAGAGGGATTACCACAAGGAGCACACGCTGCCTGGACGTTTACGTTCAGGCGTTCCGAGTGGAGGACTTCCTGTACGGAGGTACCTTCCAGACTCTGGAGCACAGCGCTATACACCTGGGCGGTCAAAAGGCGTTCACCCGCCTCGCCACAGCTGGTGCGCGTACCCGGATTCGAACCAGGGATTTCACCGCGAAGTTGTTTGTATATGTTGTATTGGTTTATTACGAGGAAGCGTGCTAACCCACTAAACTAGTTCTTATGGCTAAAAGCAAGAAGGACATGCGCGACACGAGTCGTGAGGGTCGCGAGCGCGAAGAGGCGACGCGGAGTTCACGGCGCGCGGAGAGACTGCCGCCCGAGGAGCATACGAGTCTGGAGGAAGTTGTCCGAACGGCTCGGAAGAAAGGCGCTGCAAAGCGTAAGGCAGCCCGTGAGGAGAAGAAGCGGTCTCTGAGTCAAGACCAGCCGACTGCAAAGCCACCCGTCCAAGACGACACGCACCAAGTGTCGACGGACGGTGAAGCTGGAGGCGAGTCGGAGACCGGTCAGGGTGAGCCCGGTCTGGGTGAACCCGAAGTGGCGTCTGTGGGAGGCGCCGACGTGGATGAGTCCCGGATGGAGGTTCGAGTGTCGGACTCTCCCCTGTCCGGCCAAGATGTGAGCGTTCGAGCACCCGCTCAAGATGTTCTCTTGCCGATAGTCCTGGAGGATGTGTCTGGCGAAGACGCGGAAGTGTTGGCGCTTCTTGAAGAGAAGGCCCCGCTAGACCTGCAACGCTCGACGGACATGCAGACGACTGCTGCTCCAAGTCCGCAGCGGTTGCGCGAAGAGATGACCAAGGCGCATATGGCGAATCAAGTTTCCCAGTGGGAACAAGTTCGGTCCGAACGAGTTCTCTCGCCCTCGGTGCAGTGTGTCTGATCAAAACTCTCGGCCGGACTCTCTGCCGTGGCTCGCTTCCGCACTTGCAACACCCAAGTACATGGCCGCTCCCGTGACTCTGGGTGATGCCATCCAAGCCTGCGTGGTCGAGCTCAACCGGGACAGACGTTACTTGGCTACCGCTCAAGACGTGACCACCGCCGAGATTCCGGTCGGCATCTTCAGAGAGTGTGTCGCTGTTCTGCAGACGTTGCTCTTCGAGGCGCGATTTCACTTTGACAACTTGGTCCCAGTGTGGTTCAGGACGCGTGCGTCCAAGATCATGGCGGACCTTGTACGCAGTCTGGTCGGAGAACTTCAACGTATCCTAGCTGCTGAGCTGACAGAGTGGCGGACGCTTTGCGTTGAAGCCACACTCAAAGTGTCTTCAGTACTTGAGCGTGAAGCTGAAGTTGGAGAGATGTCATTCCTGGACTACGATGCTGAAAACCAAGACGGAGATTTATTGATCAACGACTATGAGGTCAACCTGTTTGGACGAAGCTACGTTCTACGTCTGCGCATGACCGGTCTTCGTCCCGCCCGGGGTGCGATCAGTTCTTCGGTTGGTGAACCACCGTCGAAGCGTCAGCAGCACCGACCACCCCGGCCGATGGATCCACTTGCGTCTCTGCCATCCGAGCTTCCTTCGACCGCGATGTCTGACCAGGAAGACCCGTCCACAGTGCCAATTGCAGACCCTGTCCCGAGCTTGGTTAGCACAACTGATGGGTCTGCCCGAGGCACGGCGTCCGAGTCGCTCGTATCCAGGAACAGCTCACCGGGATCTTCTTCGACGTCACTTGAGTCTGGTGGAGGGGCGCACTTGCCACTCGCCACGTACGGCCCGATGGTGATGTCTGCGAAAACTTCTGCTCAAGCATGCCTAGAAGCGGAGGCCTTGTGTACTACTTGACTAGTCAAGCGATCACCCCGGAGCGAATAATCCTACCCGACCAGGAGGAGGTCATCATGGCGGACCCCGAAGTCGCGGTCAGCACGAAGCCCGGGGAAGCGCTTGAGCCGAGCAGTCGCAGGTCGGACAGAGTCTCCAACCGGAGACGCTCGTCCAGCGAGTCTCTGTCGGTATCCGACCAGAGTCGCCGTCAAAGCTTCCGAAGTCGTCGGCTCTCGTCCAAGAGGCCTTCACGGAAGCGATCCTCGTCGCGACGCTCGAGTTATTCTGGACGCTCGCACCGTTCGGGAAGATCCGGATGGTTGAGCTCCTTGGTGTCGACTGGAGTGGCCGAATCCGCTGTGAGCGCGTTACGTGAGGCGCAGCAGGTTCGTGAAGAACTGGCGAAGCTGACGGAACAACGTGCAGCCCAAGTTCGCCGGAGGTGGGCGTCGAACAAGCGCTTGCAGAAGCCGAGGTACGCGCTCGCGAAGCTGAACTGCGAGCTCCGGAAGCTGAGGGTCGGCTAGCTGGGATAGATACTGGAGAAGTTACGCAAGGCGAGAACGTCGCAGCCGTCATTCACGCAGCGTGCCTTCACGCAGCTAATGCCGAACGTGAACGCGTAGAAGCCGCTGCTGTGCAGCTCCAGCGGCAGCGGCAGGCGGAAGTCGATGCGGGGCGCGAGGCGGAGCAAGCCGTTTGGGGTCAACAGGCTCAAAAGAACCTGGAAGATCAGCGAGCCGCTTTCCAACGACGGTTCGAAGATGAGCGTGTGACAGCGAGTCATATACGGTATCAGGCTGAGCAAAGCCGGAACCTTCAGACAACATCCACTCAAGTTCAAGTGAGACGTGCCTTAATTCGGCAACTCAGGTTAAGTCCGAAGGGTCTGACCCTGAACGAGCAACTGAGACAA
This sequence comes from Phytophthora x cambivora, assembly GCA_000443045.1. Taxonomy (NCBI): domain Eukaryota; phylum Oomycota; class Peronosporomycetes; order Peronosporales; family Peronosporaceae; genus Phytophthora; species Phytophthora x cambivora. The sequence continues at coordinate 14,751 of KE588773.1, read as the reverse complement.
GTGGCGTAATCATGGGAGAGGTCACTGACGACCGGACACAGACGGAACCGAAGAACACTGCCGAACGATTGCTCGCGCAAATCAGGGCGGCCCTCCCAGACGCCTCAGTCACCCATTGTGCAGGAAGTGTGCCAGCGCCGAGGAAGACCGATACGCTGCTACGCTCAAGACGAATGCGCCGCAGAGGACCCGGACAGAGGTGTCCAAGGCCGATACCGAGCAGGGCGTGAGGTCGGAGCGACAACCGGTGTCCAAGAAGCCGGATAGAAAGCCGACCCCCCCCCCTAAGAAGTCTCAACGAAATCCGTCCGGCCTCAGCTCAAGCTCCAGTTCAAGTTCAAGTTCAAGCTCTAGCTCGGACTCGAGTTCAAGCGACTCTAAGAACAGCCTGAATGAAGACTTTTCGACAGGCGTGGGCATTTCAGTTGCGACGAAGGTTGTCGGGACTCTCCTGACTCCTGGACGTAGTTCTCCTCCAGTCATCAAGCGTTACATCAAGAACCTGAAAGACCAACAGCTCAAAGTCATCCTGCGCAACACAGTCTGGACGACCTTGAGTTCGTCCTGCAGCAGGGTGAGGACATGGGGCTATGGCACTCCACCACCCCGAACGAGAGACTTCAGGGCGGACAACATTCCGCCTAGACGTTTCAAGCCGGGGCGCCAAGGTTGCGCATACATCGGTCTGAGTTGGTGGTGAGTCTGAAGGTGAAGTCGAAAGGCGCGTGCGTTGCGAGGACGAAGAAAGTGATCCGGAAGAGGTGTCCCCAGAACCACGAAGTTCAAGGCGAGGAAAACCGGAAGCTACCAGTCTCGAAGTGTCGACTCGAAGTGTGCCCACCCAATACATGACGACTGAGCAAGGTATCCACAAAGCCGTGTTTCGTGTGATGGAACACTGGGTGGAGGCTACCTCCCCAGGCAGATCCACGCCCGGGCACGCAATCACCTCGTCCGGGCTGGCAGTCGCCTCGCCCCGGATGACAGTCACCTCGGCCGGAAACCCCGAACAAGAATGAATTCTGCGAGAGGTGTAGCAAGTTCGGCCACAAGGAGGAGAGCTGCTGGAGTGACATGAAGTGCGACAACTGCAAACGAACAGGACACCCGACACATACGTGCAGGGTTTCCCCGTGCAAGAACTGTGGAGAATTCCATAACGGCCGGTGTGCAGACCATGAAGCCCTCCGAGCCGTTAAGACTCTCGCTCGTCAAGGCATGCTGAAAGACCTGCCTTCTCACTTCCTCAAAAAATTGCTGGGTGGGGAGGCCAATCAAGGGAAGTCGTTAAACGAGTAAGCCCGCTGGACAGGGGTCCAGAACGCGCCGGGCTGAAAATTTCCCAACGATTGTGTGTCTTAGTGTATGTCGGGCCAGAGATGAGAAAGAAGACGAACGATGACCAGCAATGCATGCCTTCTATTCGAGATACGACTGCTGAATCTGGACGTTGTGACCCTGAGCGGTCCATTCCAGAATCAAACAACCAGGATGTTCGGACCGAGATGGAATTAGGTCCCGGTCAGCGTTATGGTTGGTGGGTGGATCGCGGACAAGAAGACAGTCGCGAGGTTTCGTCGGTGCATGGAGCAGTGACCGATCTCCGGGTACAAATACTGATACATCTGGAAGAATGCTCAGTTTGAACCTTGCCCGTAGGCTCAAGCAGATGTTGACAGAACCAATCAAGGTGTCCGGTTGAGGAGGAGTCCCGACGTACATCACTGCGAGTGCGAGTGGATTACATCATGAATGTCTGTGGAACAAACATCGGTGAAGATGTGGAAGTACTTCTGCAGATGAACTTCGTGCATGCTGCCGGAGTCCGGTTGTGTGTGCGTGAGGATCTTGTCCAACTTCCAGACGAGGAAAACCATCCTGATGTGCGGAGTTGTGTCACGTCAACATCCACGTTTGGACTTGCCGGTGTTGTGTATCTACATCCAGGAGAGTATGCCGTCGTTCACATCGAATACGGCCAGAGCAGTCCTCAACGAGAAGTAGTCTGGGCAGGACGCGGTGATCGCTGGGTGACCCAAATCATCTACGCGGCACGGCCTGGGCAACTGGGGTCAAAGACGTCAACATCTCCGAGCAAAAGGTGTGGATCGATATTCGAACCCCGCTTGCGCGATAGTAGAGTTTGGAAGTTTTCCCCACTCAGGACATATTGTTCGCCCAGGGTGTCAGAAGTACAAGGAATGGCAGCAGCTCATCCACGAGAACATTTCGTCACCCGAGATGTGGAGGCGTGAACGTGAACTCGAAGAACTGGATCAAGCACAAGAGCCGCCCTCCGTTCTGACTCCCCAGTATGAGTGGTCATACAAGATGATGTTGCGAACTCGTCCGGGAACCACTGCGGCCAGAATTGTTCAAGCTACAAGACCGATCCAAACAGGCTTACTCGGTGAATGCGGAACGATCAACCAAGGTCGTGCGCCGTGTGGCTACCCAGTCGATGGAACTGGTTGATGTCGGTGTCCAGACAGAGGTCGTCCAGGAGATCAAGGATATGACGGTGCTGAACGTAAGTGCACCTGAGAGCGTTGAGGTGATTTCGGACAAAAAAGGAGCTGAATGCTGAACCGGGCCCAAGTATTACACCGCGTAAACATCTGGACGAGGTTGCTGAGTCACTCATCCCGGCCAAGGGGCGAGTCAAGACATCTCCGGCAATTAGCATGGAGATGTTGGAAGCAGATTTTGCTGGATACGTCCAAAGTTTCGACGGTGCGGCCAAGACTTCAACGCGTCAGGGCAGTTGCGGTTGTACTACCAAGGTTGGAACATCCTGACAGCACATGGATTTATCCTGGAAGATGTCACTGTCAACGACGCTGAGTATTATGGATTACAGAAAGGTCTCGGCCTCGCACCTGAGCGGGATCTGGTAGTGGTTGGTGAGTCTCGCATCGGTGTAAGGTCTCATTAATTGCAACCAACCGAATTTGCAGCGACGTCAATCTGAAGCGGAAATGCTGAAGGAGAAGTTCAAGTCAATCCGGTTGGTACATGTCAAAACCAAGCAACAGATTACCTTACGCCCAAGACGTTAGCGTTGGGGACATCCTGGAAGACCGAGGGTCCGAAAGAGCTGGTGCTGCAAGTCTCCGAGATGCACGAAAAGCTGATAAAGCCGCTTGTGATCTGGATGAGATCGCGCAGGGCGAGGTCTCTCAGGAAGACATACGCCAACACCAGAATCTGCGCCGCTGTCAACGGTTGCTAGGATCATGGTTGTGATAACTCGGAGTCACGCCCAAGAGCAGCCTGAACGGGATGAACCCATGGGGCGGCTGGAATTCCAAGCAGAATGATGGCGGCGGATCAAGGCCCTCCAGGAGTGTGACGACCAGCTCATGAAGATCAAGAAGTTCCTGAATGGTGACCTGGATAGTTTGTCGCGTGGTCAGACCCGCCGAATCTCCAAGCAAGCTGAGCTGTATGCTCTGAATATGAGGGATGTACTCTATCGGCTGAGTCGCGCTACGAAGGATCGTCCACGAGACATTCCAGACGGGTTGCGTCTGGTCGTGCACGAGTCAGTCCACCCGGACTTGCTTTACTATGCTCATGAGGATTTCCAGGGCGGGCACCAAGGAATAACCCGGACGCACGAGAAACAGAGGTCTGAATCCTGGTATGTATGGGAGACTTTCGCCAAGGAGTGTGTGGATTGTGCAAGTGGTAAGTGGCGACCGCCCAACCCTGGACCGTTGCATGGAAACATTGAGCCAGATGCCCGTTCGAGGTGGTGTCAATGGACTTCGTCGCACAACTTCCGAGGTCTGAGAGAGGTAATACGTTTTTTATTCTCTCCCGGGACTCATTCTCGGGGTACGTGACGTGCAAGCCTATGAATTCGACTACCGCTCAGGATGACGCGGAGGCATACGAAGAGAGTTATCCGAAGGTTCGGAACGAGCTCGTTGCTGCATCACGACCAGGATCATCTCTTCATGAGTGAAGTCTTCACCCGTTTCCGAGAGCTCCTTGGCAGCAAACAACGGGCTACCCTGGTTTATCGACCCCAATCGAATAGTCAACAGGATCCGTCCAGACAGTTATCCAAAGTGTCAGGGCCTATGTCGCGGAGACCGACCCGAGTGATTGGGACGAGCACGTCGAGAGGTTGATGTTCGCTCAGAGCCCACCGTACGATGCTACTCGGTTGGACAGTCCATTCTACCTGGTCCACGGTTGGACGCCAAGAGGACGGTATCGGCCATGTTGGGCCCGAAGCCGGCTAGTGTCCCTGGATGTTCAGCGTACGAGTGGCAAAAGAAGTTTCAAAGGAACTACAGATGCGCTCAAGCCTATACGGAAGGCCTCGAAAGGAAGGCGAAGAGAGCCCGGTCAGACTATCAGACCCAGAAGTGGAAAGAACTGTCCTACCGGCTCAAGTCTGGCCTCCACGTCGGAGATTCGGTGTGGCTGTACATTTCCTAAGTGCAGACTAGACTAAGCCGCAAGCTGGTTCACCTCTGGCATGGTCCGTTCAGGATCGTCGAGATGCATGACGACTTCAGAGTGAAGCTCAAGGTTGAGGACACGGGCTACCGAGTCAACCTTTGGGTGCACGTTAGTCGGTTGAAGCCGCGCGCTCTGCATCCTAAACGACCTTCCGTTCGGATCGACGTTGCTGAAGACGACGATTTCGACACTGCTCTGCTGCCGGAAGACCGTTGGGACGCCAACAATGACAAGGGCGATTACGAAGTGGAGACGATCCTGGACCTTCGATGGTCTAAACGTACTCGTACGTCCAAGAAAGTTCGCGAGTACCTCATCAAATGGAAGGGGTGCGATGACCCTGAGTGGCCCCCAATGTCGTAGCTGGGTTGTAGTGCGTTACTGGATGAGCTCAACCAGGGGGCAAAAGCCCGGGCTCGTTTTCAGGCTGTGCAAGCCGGTGGCGATCGCCTGAGAGTCTATCCCAGGTGAAAATTATTGAACGCAACGGAACGTCACCTGAGTGATACGCGGAAAATGATTTTTTGAATTGGAGTGAAGTACCTACCCGTCTAAGCTGTCCGGGTTGAGACGACTCTGAGCGGGAACAAGGATGAGAGGAGAGGGTAAGCCAATGACGAAGTGCCAACGCGAATGAGATTATTGAGATGCTGAGATGACTTCCAAGGCGACAACATCGAAGTTGACCCGGAAGGAGAATGGAGTGACGACGATGAGTGCTATATTCCTAAGGTACAGCAGGACGAAGCGCTGACGAGTCTCCAAGCAGGCGGCGCTGCTGTGGTGGACAGGCTGAGTGTGCGCAGATCGGGGGCGTACCCGCCAGCATTGTTCTCGCTCATGTTGCCGTTGCCAGGGGCGTCATCCGCCGTGACATCAACCACCAGGGGCGAGTTTCTTACGGATCCATCCTGGTCGGAGCTTTGAGCCCCACCGCTGCCACTGTTGGGACCTGTCGCCAGCGAGCTGCCTTCAACTGAGGCAGACGATGCCCGGGAAGGCACCTGGCTGCCGGGCGCGCGTTGCGAAGATGTGGGCGCGGTCATGGGGCGCCCGAGTGGAGGCCAATTTCGTTGTGAATGGAAGGCATACCGTCGAGATCCTGAAAGCGAGTTTGAAGACTTGTGACCAGGCTGGAAAAGGTGCGCAGAATGGCTGCCGTCGCGGAGATATCCCCAACGGGACGGACGCTCGGACAGAGCCAAATGTGAGTCGTGTGGTCTAGCCATGCTCGATCAACTCGACAAGTGCCCTCAGTGATTGACCAAGGCTAGAAGGGCGGTTGACACGATGGGATTGCAGATTTTACGTGGAGCGTTGTGATTGGTAGAGTAATCTACTGGTTGGTGTGGAATTGTGTGACGCGGTGAACGGATATGGGACTTGGCGTTTGCACCTCCAGCCGTGGATCGGATTGGACACCCCAGACGTAATGAGCCTGGGGACTCGCTGCGCTCGCTCATGACACCCGTCCCCAAAGCTCCGACCAATCATCAAACGGGGCGACTAATATGACTACGAAACTGTATGAATAACACTTCGGTAAGAGCTAAGGTAAATGTGATATGCTCCGACCGGGCTTGACTAAGCTTTTGTATGTGTCAATCTTAAGTACGGTCGGAGATTTGACTATATTCATCCATAATCCAAACTTCGAACTCGTAGACAACCTCCCAGCCGAGTGTAACCTTCACCATTGATCGGATGGTCGTCTCGACTTTGGTCTTGCCGATCCCTTGTACATCAATCTTCAGATCGGCACTCGCCAGCCGCTTCAATCGCAACTTCCAAGCAAACGACTCGGTTACTGCCGAGACATTCGCTCCTGTATCCAGCAGTAACTTTGTCCGTTCGTTGTTGACCGCTCCCATGACCAGGGCACGCATCCGAACTCGGTGATCAAACTTCCTTGACGACCACCAGCCGAGTCACTCGCCTGGTAGTAGTTTCAACTTCTTGGATTCGCCGATCGTGATTGCTGATCGTCTGGTCATATCTGCACTCGTTATGGCCCATGCTGAGTCTTCTGCCGACTCGGCTGTCGCCTCGTTTCCTTCTTCTTCACCGCCGGCCGTATCTCCACTCGACTCGGCTGGCGTGCCCTTCCTTTCGTCGTTCTCCCCGCTCCGCATATCTTCTTCCTCTCCTTCGCTCCACTCTCCAGGCCGTTCTGCTTCACCGACAAAAGCGAACACATAGTTCGCTTCGATAGCTGCCGGCTGAGCTGACTGTGGCGGCCCGCTTATACCCAACCCAGTCAAAGTTGGCGAGCCGCCTAGTTTAAATCACCAGGCGAGTGGAGGTCTTGGAGGTCAGCCGGGACAAGTGATTTGTCGATCGACAACTTCACGAACTTGGTGAGTTTCTCGAGTCGTTGGAAGAGCTCACAATTCCCCGCGTCGTGCACTTGCTTGCAGAACTTGCATCACCGTCTACAGAAGTGAGCGTCGTGGCCGTCCGTGCCACAAGCGTCGCACGGACCGTACCGCCGACGCTCGCCAGACTCATCGCGACGGGGAGGGTACCCCCTAGAATCAGATCGCCCAGGTAATCGCGGGGTCGAGTTCTGACGGGCACTGCTCGAGCCTCCCCGGTACGACGGACGTTTCGACTCGGTTGTTACGCCGGCGTCGATGTAATCGGAGCCTGAGTCGGACGACGACTCGGCTGCAGCATCTCTGTCGCTCCTTTCGCTCAAGGAATCATAGTAGTTGATCTCGTGACTGGCGCGACGCTCATCGAGGGCAGCTCTGAGGTCTTCGCCGCTTGCATCAGCCAGGGTGACTCGGCGCTCACGATTTTCACTGCGGCGTCCACGACGGTCGTCGCGTCGGTCATGTTGGTCGTCACGACGCCTTTCTCGGTAGCCATCACTGCGTTTTGACTCGTTGTGTCGGCTCCCATCATCTCGGCGTGACTCTCGAACTCGGCTGGATGCTGTGCGGTCTCGTTGCTTCTTCCCCTTGTCGCCGAGCAGCTTCTGGTTGATAATTTTCTCCATCCGCTGAATGTCGCTGAGTCGCTGTGGGCACAGTTGGTCCATCACGGCGTCATTTCCGCAGTGCATCAAGAAGTGCTCAACGTGGCTTGCAGCTTGAGGACCGCCGGCTTCATACTGGATCTTCGCCGCTCGCGCGTATCCGTTCAGCCTCAGAAAGAAGTCGCAAATGTGCTCGTTCTCCTTCCGCCGAGCTGAGAAGTAGCGCGTCTGAGCCGTCTGGTCATACTGCGAACAGTAGTAATCCGAGAACGCCGAGCTGAGCAGACTCCACTTCAGCTGAGTCTTCTTCGGGAGCTGTCGGAACCAGCTCTTGGCCGCCTTCCCTAGCCTGAGCGAGAACGGTTCGCACCACGAGTCGTTGGGCATACGAGTGCCCTTCATCTCGTAGCTGAACCGCTTCAGCCACTGCAGCGAATCTTTGGACCGGTTGCGTTTCCCCTCGAACGCCGCAATCTTGTCCAGGGGTGCGTGAGTACGCACTTCAAGGATGTTCTAGCGGCTCCTATCCGGATCTTCCAGATTCAGCTGTTGGATGTAGTGCTTCGGAGACTCATACGGGTCGGCTCTGGCCTCCCGTACCGCGCTTAGCTGAGTCCACAAACTCGGCAGACGTGACAGCCGAGCTCCCAAGACCACCAGCCGAGTCCGCAGTCATGGCAGTCGACCCGAGCCGAATCCCGCTGCCGAAGACTCCAGACGTCAACCGTGGCCGGGAAGCATCTCGCGCATCGGGGGGCACTCCATACTTTGGGGATACTGAAATGCAGACGCCACCCCGGGGGTCGACCTGAGTCGATGAATCCCGTAACTCAGCTGGTGCAGCCGAGTCCGACGATGGATATGACGCGTGGGATACACTCGGTCTGGCGACGTCGGGCATGCGTTCAAGACCGAATGCCGCTCACAGCTTTCGCTTCCATTGCATGATTTCATTCCCTGCAGACTTGAGCGTCCATTCCTTCTGATCTTGTCGACTCGGCGATCCCACGCACCGGTAGCCCATGGCTCGGAGGAAAGTTGCCGTCTCATAGCACAACTCATTCATAGTTGTGCTACTCACTGGGTGAGTCAACTCGGATCCAAGCACTGGCCACTTGGCTTGCGCCATCGCCCTCGATCCGAACTTCGACATCCATCCTTCGGTCGCCTTCATTTCTTCGCCTAGTCTGGCCAACACTTTGTTGGCGCTCGGCGTGTCGGCGTTCCTCGTAGCGCGAGGGACCAACGGCGGGCGCTGGCTTGGTGCCACATCTGGTGCCACATCTTGTTCATCATCGCCATCGTCCTCGCCGAACTCGGCGACGAGGCTGCGCTCCACTGGGCGCGGGGTTCCCATCTTGGTCACTTGTAGTGACCTTTCTTCCGCATCTTCTTCTTCATTCATCTCGGACAAGAACTCCTCCTCCTCGTCGCTCTCGTCCTCCTTCTCTTCACCTCCATCTTCACTCTCATGGCCTTGGTCGTCGACGTCTTCGAACTGGACTCTCGGCGTGTCGTCCGGCGTCACAATTGCTACCGCCACACTCGCCGAGTCCGATCTCGACGGAGTCGGGCCCCTGGATCTCCCAGCCGGGCTGACGCTCCTCGAGGACGATCCCTTGGTCATCTTCTCTCTCTTCTTGCTCTTGACTTGAACTTGGTTAGCTGGTACCTAACAAAACAAGCACACCCCTGTTCCCGGGTCGCGGCACCAGTTGTGGTATTGCA
>KE588761.1:4006-15352 GCA_000443045.1 Phytophthora x cambivora | reverse complement strand
TGCAGGCGCTTGAAGCGACCTTCTCTAATTATTTATGAGTTGCTGCATGACCTAATAAATAAAAATGCCATAATCGGCAGCCCTGCTCGTAACCTATAATAATAAGGTAACCGAGGAAACAAACTAGAACTTCTGTCTCGTCCTGCAAATCAACTGCACCAGCTGGAATCTGAGCAACCCCCATTAGTACATAGATAGGCTGTCAAGATTAGTGCTTAAATGGTGGCACGACTTCGCAATCTGTACACTGAGACCGGGTCGCTAGCTAGGCAAGCAGGCGCTACCCTCCTATATTTGATGATCAGCTTTAACAGGCTAACACTGGATGGCACCGAAGGCTTGCCCCAGTGCCACCCTGGTGACGACAACTTCTTAAATACATTCCAACTCTTTTTTATCATTACTACTCCAGTCGTCTTCTCCCCTCGACTCGCCGCCCCGCCTCTCGACAATATAAAACAAGGCTACGGGGTACCACAACCGGACAAAAAGCAATGAGCGGACGTTGCACACTTTCCGTCTTTAGCCTTCGTTGTGTGGTCGCTCTGGAACGTCCTCGTTGCGCGCGCCCCCACGTACATGATGACTATCGCTTGGAAAGCTCATTTCTTGAGTCGGTTTCACCATCCTGTAGTGGGTCTCGCAGAAGCAGTAGAACAAAACGGTCTGTAACCTGAACATGATATCGCACGGACGGACGCATCGGTCCCTAGTGTCGCCCACGTTGCACCCCGAGGTGAAGGCGATGCCCATGTCCCAGCTGGATCTGAAGACGGTACGGACGGCTAGGAGTTGATGCAGGAATTGCAACTGGATGTGACACATCTGCAGCAATTCGATGTGGAGGAGATGATGACAAACGAGAGCATGCCCCCTCATCTATTGAAGGATTTCGGAGGGAACAGTAAGGGGGCGAGTGGAGGCGTGGTCCAGGCTGGCAAAGCTGCAGCTGGATCGACGCAATTCAAGTACATGCAGCAGGTATCGATGAAGAGCTCGAAAGATCCGCACAATAAGAAGATGGTAGTGCCGGCGGCGACGAAGACGGTCCATTTTGGTGATGAAATGTTGAGCTGGGTATCGGGGTACTGCGACCCATTGGCGATTCGGCGCAAGGACAGCATGCAACGGAAAAACAAAACCCACACATCGGTACGGGATGCGTTCGGAGGAAGAACAGTTCGAAGGTTTAAGCCGACGGGAGCTGTGTTCGTGGTTACCACTGCGCTCGACGCAACAGCTCTACATCTCCATCCTTGGCGCTAGTTTGGGAGTCAGCATTTGCGCTGACTAATATCGCACTTACGAGTGCAGCGCACATGGAGAAGTAGAGCTGTTGCGTATACCGCAGAGAGGTAACCACGAACACAGTTCTTGCCCACTTCAGCAGATTTGGGATACAGTACCATCAGCCTAAGATGGCCGTCTACGCTTTCACTTTCGCTAGCATTGATAATCTGCTAAAACCTTCGAACCGCAAGCCCATCACAGCCTTCGAGTTCTCATCCTTCTTCAAGTCGCCCCGTGTGCCCGATAAGAACCCCTCCAGCTGCTTTGTGGAGTACCTCATCTGCAGGACAACGTGCAACATCCGCTTACCCTGATAAAAGTTATCCCAAACGTGCGCCGTTGTCGAGTAGACTTTCGCGTGACACATGTCACTCGTAGGCTTTTCGGCGTACGAGTTGACGATGCGGCTGAGGATGCTTGACCCCCAACAACCCATAGAACTCCCAGCTTGGCACACAACGAATGTAGGGGTGGCAAGTCGTCGTCAACTCTTTGCCCTGGATCTCCAACATCTTCCTCGTTTCTTTGATCAAACCCGTCATCCTACTCGGTGCCACCATGTCAATGTAGCCGCCGTCTCCAGTTTCTACATTCTGGAAGCACGAGATGTCCAGTTTAAAGTCGGCGATCATCCACGGGGAAATCTTCTCGTCGAGGCATAAGAGGCTCTGAACGTAAGTCTTCATAGCGTTGACATAATGATGGCGCTGGACCCCCGTGGACTTTAAACGGACAATCAAGTCAACGCTCACCGAACAGTGGCGCGCCACGGCGAGGGGGAGAGAGGGATCGAGACTTGTGTCGCATCTGCAGAATCTTGAAGGGGCGGCTGAGCTCGTCGATGACCTTGCTTGAGTCCCGGTCTACGTACATGAAGCCAGGTGAAGAGCACGCGAGTTGCTTGCATTCGAAAGTTCGTAGCGTAGGCCCCAGTGACCACTCTACCCGGTACAGTTGAATAAGAGCCCACGAGAACAGGATCCTGTTGACGTTCAGCTTGCGGTAGTTGGAGAGGGGAGCAAGCGTCGCACTCGTACTCGCGGTTCGCGATTGTCGGGCGCTCCCTGAACCATTTTCTTGGGGCTCATTATAGCCGCAACGCGGAATGGGAGATGATATCGGCAGAAAAAGGACTCGGAGTAGCTTGCGACAGAGTCCATAATAATTCCGCGTGGAACATGACCATCCTGAAGGTCATCACACGGGCTTAATAAGCTCTTCTAGACATCCCTCGTCACTGAGGTTGCGTCGAGCTAGGGTCAGCATGCGAGATTTGCCTGCCGTGATAAACCCCCATGCGACCTGCGGGTTGTTGTTATCCCCGTGCATGAAGCAGAAGACCGGGCCGAAGCAGGCCTTCACCTGGCGAGGGCTTGAGGGATGGCTGCCCGTGCAGGGCTGCGTTGGCAGGCGGGCCAGACTCGTGAACAGCTCTACATCAGGTAGCGGCATCTCGGCGGGCGGGCGAGAACCGGGGAGTGCTACGAAAATCAAAGGACTGTGAGAAATTACAATTTTCGAATCTCGACCTGAGTAGGTACGGTTCAAGTGGTCGCGCGATCTTATCAGTTGCAAGAGATAAGGTAAAGCGCCAATCCTGGCACGGTGCCGGTTTTTGACTTGATTTCACTCTAATTTCCTGACGCTTTTGGCTCTCTCAAACGTATAAGATATCCAAGGTATTTGCATTCCCTTGAATTTTGTACATCCGTGCCACGAACTGGTCCACTCTTTTTACCTGTATATTTGTTTATCAAATATGGCTAGCTCTGGCTCTAACGCTAAATCGAATCCCGTCCGGCAGATCTATTAACCGCATGCGCGTTTATCTCATCTTGTGAGGGGTACCCTTTATGCTCAGTAATTCTGTGAAGTTATGTAATTGAGACTCAATTTCTGACATCTGCTATACTTGGCATTTTACCTTACCTGAAATGGGGCTGATATCGTAAACGTTTTAGTAAGAGAGTTTCGAGTAAGGACATTAATATATGGCGTGAGATGTGTATTTGCAGTATTAGTAATAACTGAAAAGTGGCCTCGACAAAACACTTTAGCAGTTCCTGATCGTCACATGGTTGCCAAGGCTCTCGTTGACCGGCTTCTCAAAACATACCAATCTGAATAATCGCCTCGTGTTTTCTTACAGCTTAACTTGGTGATGAGGCAGTTTAGCTTAATCTCCGTATCATTTAGGCTAAATGGCTTAACCCCTTGGACGCGGAGGGGTGACATGGAGTGGCTAGGAGTGGCTAAAAAAACCCTCCTGGAGGGTATAAGAAAACGTCTTTAATAAACTATCCAATAGTTTAGTGACGAAGTAAATTGCACCTTTTTCGTATCGTTTGTAGCTAAGCTCATCGATAATTATTCCGCAGGGGGCTAGATACATGATCTGCGTAAAAATATCCTCCAATGAGCTATTTGCAACGTTTTTTATGCAACAACGATTTTTAGAGAAAAGTGCTGGGTGGCTTGCAACATGTGTGGGTCGCATATCACTCGTTGCAGGAGCAAGGAACTCAGGCAACCAGAGGGAGTCATTCATACAAACGAAAAGGGAAACGGAGCCCACAAGATCTCAAGCTTCAGGACTTCCGCACTCTCAGTGGCCCCCGCGCCGCCCGCTTCCTCGCAACCGACAGCCAGCCAGGTAGATATATAGATAGACACACACCTGACACAGACCAGCACCCCCACTCGAGCGCTAATTGGTACCTCTCTCCACTCCAGCCAGAGCCCTCGGACGTGAGCCAGTGGGGTCCAGGCCGCCACCCGCCGCCTCCTCGACGGACGCGAAGCCCTCCAAGAGTGCGCTGCCCGTGCGAGAGCGCGAGCGCGAGCGCACGGGGCTGCCGCTGTCGCTGCGCACGGCCGGCACCGCGAACCCCGTCCTGGGGGCGCCGGGCGGCTCGCCGCGCTCGCAGGCGGGCACCGCCAAGGGATTCGTAGAGCCGAAGCCACTAGATCTGGCATCGCAGACGAGCGCCGAGTTCCTGGGCGACGGCGCAAAGGAGGAGGAGAAGCCCCGCATACTGGAGAGGAATAAGGAGGCGGAGCTACCTAAGCAGGAGCCTATTGCGAATCAGAATCAGAAGCAGAATCAGGCCAAGGTGAAGCGAGCGGAGCAGAGCGCGATGTGTGAACGAAACAATATGCAAGTAGACACTAGAATAGAAAGTGAACTGTTTGTGCTGCATTACCGCTTTGCTATTCTACGGTTGCGCAGGTGGCTAGCTTTTGGCGCGAACATGCCATTCTGCCAGAGAATGTGCCAGATCTGCGCACAGGTCATGCTCTCGTTGGCTGAATGGCTTTGCACCTTGTTGCACAGCGTTACCAGCCCTCCCTTCCCTTCAGAGGACTTCGCGCAAAAGAACGTCGTCGTCCCGCCTCTCTTCTTCTCCGGGGACTTCTAGAAGGAGCAAATCTTACACTTTCTTTGCCGTAAACGCTGTACTCCGTTGTTCACCCGGGTGTCTGCCGTCTGCACCAGCGAATGGTCGACGCCAAGTACGATGGAGTTGTCAGCGTGGCTGATCCGCGATCTTGGCAGCGCGTGCGCCTGCGTGAACGTCGCCTCGGTCTGTTGGACGAGCTGACGGTGAAGGTATGACAGGAACGCGTAGTGCGACATCTTTTTGTTTCGCTGCTTCTCCCACACGTAGGCCTGAACGATGTACGCGTTCACGACGGCCATGTCTACAAGCCCCAGGAAAAGACTTTTGTAGTACTTCTGGAACCTGTTGTACGGAACAGCCTTTGTTAGTATCCATAAGCTGACACGATCAGCACATGAACCCTACTGTGTCGCCAGCTGCATTGAATACGACTGAAGCCGCAACTGGTCATGCCGGTCTACACCGCCCATGTAGCGTTGATACTCATGTACGAGGCCCGGATATGGTACTGTAGAGGGAGCACCATTCTTTTCTCGCCTCTGTACCGTCGTAGACGTCGTATCCACCTGGGACGACAGGAAGTACACCGCTCTGTTGTCTACCCACCCGACTGCTGCAAGCCCAGGATTACTCTTGGCAACGGTCATCTTGAACGAACCACGGGGATATCCGGCTGGGCGTTTCTTGAACGAGTACTGGACCGCTCTTCGTATCCATAGACTGCGCTCCATCAAAGTCTTTCTTTCTTCCGACGTCAAGCTCCACCCTGAACAGCATCAAAACCAGAGTCTTGTCAGCATAACCGCAACGAATAAAAGCAGACAGTGTCATCTTACCGTTTGCAGTATCCCGTTTCAGCACAGCACGTCATCACGCACTTGGAGCCCCACTTATGAGGGTTGTCTTTCATGTACGTGCGTGTTGGGTTTCTGCGGTTCCGGGATGGTGGCATTCATTCGTCAATAGCCACTCGCGAACCAAGAACGTAGATTTACTTGAATGCTGTCTCCAATGTCGACAACACTGGACGGATCTTCCACGCACGGTCTCGAGCTGTGGCCGGATCGCGATTGTCCGAAAGGTGCAGGAACCTTGTAATCTCCCGGAATCGGTCGCAAGGCATCACCTTGACAAAAGTACCGGCAGGAATCACGCCATCCACCGCTAAATTCAAGTGCATCTCAAAACGTTTGCGAGGGCTCAACGTATGCGCCATGATCAAACCAATCCATTGAACTATTTCGTGCGGCGATATCTTCTCTTAGCACTGCAGTCTTCTTCGCAGCTGGTCTGAACTCTTCCGCAGTCGGTGTGTTATCCCGCTCTCCATCGCCACAGCGTTTGCCAAACGTGCCTCGAACGTCTGCTGCCAGTAACGGTGAGTCTCGAGTGCAACGTGCCGCCAAAACGCCTTCAGGAAATAGAAGAATAGCGATAGGGGAGAGTTGGCCGCTTTCAGGGCGTCTTGTGACGGACCGCAGTACCCTTCGTACATTTTGTCGACCTCGGGGTCGTCGACGATGGTGGTCATCTCATTTTCAGGGAACACGGTCCATCCGTCAACTGCCGTGGCTACCAATGGTTCGTCATCAAAGATCGCGGGTGACCCTGTCAGCATAAGTAATGAACTGTAAGCACATCCGATCAGCATTATCTATAACAGCTCATACAAAACATACCTTCAACGCGCATGTGTAGTCCGTCCAATTCAGCGTCACTCAAGAGTTTGGCAACCCGAGTGGCTTCATCTCCGACTGCATCGTTCGGGATATCTTCAGAAGTCTCGTCTTCGTCATCCGACTCATCATGAACGCAAACGGAATCCTCGCTACCTTCACCGTCGGACTCGATTCGATCTTCAGCATCACTGAGTACCAGATTGGGGTCCGAAGGGTCCACGACTTCAAACTCGCTAGCTTTTGCTGACGACAAGAATTCAGCAGGCGCCGGCGCGAACTGGCGCACACTTTCATCGGCAGCTGTGTCATGATCTCCGTCAATACCACCTTCTTGTACGCTATCATGTTCTTCGTCTCTGTCTTCTCCCTCTTCGTCAGATGGGTTATACTCGTACGCACTGACGGAGCCTTCACTGTTTCGGCTATCGTCTTCGAAGTCGGAGTCAGCATAGGCTTCAAAAACAATATATACCAGTCAGTGTATCATTCACCTGTCAGCATAAACAGTCAAAATAATACCTTCCACGTCATGCTTTGGAGGGACGTCCGTGTCAGCATTGCCTAAAACCCAAAGCATCCATGTCAGTATAGAGTAGTACCACCGCCATGTCAGCATAGAATACGATCAACATACCATTCTGGTCAGCATTGCTGACGCTCACGACGACGGCTGCTGCTGGCTCAGTTCGTGCCTCGACAGTAGGTCCATCCCTAGCTGCAAACGCCCTGTTAGAACTTGTTCTTCAGGTAAGTCATTAGCACAAATACCTTCAGCGTTGCTGTCGCCCCAAACCTTCGAAAACGAGGACAACTTCCTGCGTCTCTCATCGGCTTCATACGCAAGCTGCTTCTTCGTCTTGTTCTTCGGTTTTGATGGCGCCTTTTTGGCGGGTTTCTGCCCGTGTTCACCTTTTTCGCCTTCGGTGCTTTCTTCTCGGTGGGAGGGAGCCGTTTGTGTGTTGTTCCAGGCGTGTGTGACACAGATGACACCTGGTATTCTGTAAGCATAAAAATAATTAGTATGAACTGAACTGCAATCACTTCAAACTAAAGCTGTCACCTACGGGAAGGTTCGTTGGGGGCGGACGAGTCAGACGGGCCTACTTGCGTGCGCACCATGATATTGCCGATGTTGAGCCGCGCGCATAGCTCCTTGTCCGCCTTGACATGCGTAAGGAGCGAATCCTCGCCGTTGAAGAAGTCGAGACCGATTTTTCCACTCCGAAGTGTGCAGCCCGGCTTGAGGTAGTTCGCTGTGCGAACTTCGCAATGCAGAAAAATAAGTAAGTAATAAGCCACACACACATGCACGGGACCTACTGAATATGAAGGCCTGTCGCTGGCTTCCACGTCCAGCCGTCAAATTGGATCAAAACGTATCATGATAACAAGGGTGCAACCTATACTATTATATTAAAACTCTGTTTTGGAAAGGGTGCAACCTATACTATTATATTAAAACTCTGTTTTGGAATGCGGGCAAAGCCATGACTTTCCGTTGCCATATATTAGCAAGGGTTTGGTGTTGCGGCAAATTACTAACACCTCTAACGAGGTAGATCACACAAATATACGAGCAATACAACGGTTGCGGGGGAACGACCACGACATCACGCGCAATGCCACGATCAGCGTACTAGCGACCGTAGAACGAGCGAAGTGACGGTAACGATGTCTTGTATCTAGCTCCAACAAGGGGCTACTAGATCATACCAAACTAGAGCATGAATAGGCTCACTTTTCAAACGCTTTCGTACTACACAAGCCTCAAGTCCCCCCCCCTCAACTCCCTTCGACTACAATGGCTACCGAACTGTCTCTGCACTCTGACCATTTCAGCTACGACAGATCGGACTACAGTGATGCCTCCGACGAGACGATCATCCTTGAGGAAGCACCAGTCGACCCGTTGGGTTCGTTGGATGGAGAAGAAAATGGAACGCGTCGTCATCTGATTGGAGGAGAGCTTCAAGCTTCAGATGTTCAAGTTGAAGGGCCAAGCGACACGTCCCTGGGGAACAAGTCCATCACATTTCAAGTGTATTCCTATGCCTGGTACTACACCGGGTCGGCTTCCACGAATTATCGGTGCAGTGTCTACCGACTGACGGGTTGCAAGGCCAAGCTTTCTGTGAAAGATGCTGGAACCGAAGTGTCTGGCGAGCATGAACCAGATTGTGCTTCTGATGTCCGTCGCCCGATCAGTTCAACGCTGGCCGTCGTCAACCAGAAGGAACAGATGCTGCTGGCGACTGATGAGATTGGATTGGCCGACGTGACGCTCACGCCTCAGGAAGTTTGGCGCACAATTCGCGACAAGTTCTACAACGACGATGATTTGATCGTTCAGGGTGCTTCCAAAAAGCAGGGTTTGGGTCGGCTATATCGCACAAGATCAGCCCATTTTGGACGTGAAATCTACGGCCATATCGGGAGTGATCCACGTTGCGACGTTCGAAACATCCGTGGTTTGAATTTTTTTCAGTTCCACTTCACTTACTACGAAGACGAGGTTTTGCATCGAGTTATCAGATGGGCGCATCCTCAACTTATTGACCGTATGCGCCAACAACAAACCTCGATTTTCTTCGATGCCACGCACAGATGCGTGCCGGTGCGGCTCTACCAGCTTGTGATCATCATGATGTACGACAATATTTCAGACGTGTATTTGTCCGTGTTTTATGTGCTGACGACGCGCAAGACTACCGACGTCTACGAACATTTGCTGCCCTTCGTTTTCATTGCGACCAAGAGAAAACCCAAGCCAGCCAACGTCGCCTGTGAGTTCGAGTATGCAATGATCAAGGCTGTCAAAAACCAGTTTCCGGAAACCCGCATCATTGGCTGCCTTTTTCACTTCAAACAAGCAATCCGACGAAAAATGCTGAAACTTCATATTTCCGAAGAAGAAGTATATCTGGCAATGCGGGAGGGGTCTTTCGACAGACTGACAGTGATCCCGCGCTCCGATATCACTGGTCAATGGAAACGTGACGTTCGAGCTCGGTTGAAGAGAGACTGCCTGGCAGCTGGTATTTCTTATTCAAAGGAAAACTGGAAGCGATTTGGGAAATATTTTGAAAACACATGGATAATAGCATTCAAGCCGGAGTGTCGGGACTGCGTCAAGATTTAGTGAACCGGACAAATATCCCCCTCGAGCGCTACAACAGATCGCTAAATGAGGAATTTTCCGTCGCACACCCAGATCTCACGCAGTATATTGGTGTTATTGAAGAGCAAAGTCGCGAGAATGTTTGACTTTTAGCGGATAGTTCAAACCGCCGTGCTCGCGCTCCGAATCACGCCCCTGCTCGCACACCCTCTAACCTCGAACCCGACTCGGACTCGGATACTGAGGGTTTCGAAGATTCAGAAGTCGAAAACAGCTTATGCACCTCGTCAATAGTCGAAACCGGCCAGCAGTGCGAACAACAAGCCGGCGGCAAGTGTGAACTAGAAGTCGGCAGCAAGTGTGAACAATAAGTCGGTTGCGAGTGCAAACAAGAAGTCGGCGCGCACGAAGATCGTCGGCGACGGCGTCACGAACGCGATCGACTCAACAACCAAGGTTGAGGCTGTGAGGATGAAGTCGGCGACGAAGGGCGGCAGCGGTGACAACAAAGGCTGCGATAGCAACAGCGGTGGTGGTGATGACTCAGATTGGGATGAATTTCCGGATCCGTCGACGAAGCAGTGGCAGACGCTCTTGCGTAAAAGAGGGATTGAAGAACAGGTAGCGAACTCGAATGAGGTGCACACTGCGCCTACAGAGAAGCCAAAGCACGTGATCTCGAGTTCTAATAGCAGTAATTTGGCTAGCCCGTTTCAGATCGAGACTTGCCAAGCTCCCAGAAGTCTTCGTCTTTGGAACGTACTGCATTGCCGGGGCCTGGTCTGTACGTGAGGGAGGACGACCCGGTACGCGCGGTTTCTATATAGGAATTTGTATGGTCAAATCTGTTCGTATATTATGGCCACGTACCCAAACATGTTTTTTGTATGTGATGTACGCCTCAAACTGCGAAATCCGCAATGTTAGTCCATAACAAATGAAGCGTACAGTGTTCCACAAAACATATCCAAAGCAGGGTGTAATGGGGCCAGGATTGGCCAGTGACCTTTTCAAGGAAATAGTGATGGTTTTGAATTGGACGAATAAAGAACGTCCAAAACGTCTAAAACGTTCTAAACACTTTAGAAGTGTCCAAAATGTGCAAAAGTGTCTAAAAGTCAGTACCTCGAACTTGATGTGCGATCTTCCCTCTTCCCTCCTTCTGTAAATCTCCCTCACTGCAAGACATTCCCCTCCATGAACACCATGCCACCCGACGGCGCTCCTGAAACTGCATCTTTGCCTGCGAACCTGCCGAACGCCTCCCCAGCGCCTATTTCCAGTCGGCAAGAGACACCAGCATCAAGTGRCAACCTTACATCGCCGCAAGTAACCACGCGTAGTGCGCAGAGGATCCGTTCCGGCTCTGCGTTGCGACGTTCTCCTCGCTACAGCCCCTACCATGGCGGAACTTCTACCTCCAGCCCGTCTCTAAGGCACATGCGATCGCCTACGCCAACAAGACGCGTTAACTTCTCGCCATCACCTTCGTTGCGACGAACGGGAGCTTCGCCAACCCGAATGGGGCGCCCACGAGATGAAATCTGGCAGCATTACGACATTGAAAGAGAGAACGAAAAAAAACACGGTCGTTGCAAGTATTGCGGTACTTTGAAGAAAAATGGCAAGCCCGGCGGCAACCTGCTGAAGCATCTAACGCAGCCCAAGCAGTGCCGTCGTGTCCCCCGTGATGTGCAAATTTCTCTGCGTCCCGGACCTCCCGATCCTGCTCAATCCCTTGCTCAAGCCCCTGCTCATGCTCAAGAACGCGACCAGACAGTCCGATCTACTCAAAGCGGGTTGACGCAAGACGCCTTCGAATTGGCGCTGGCGAAAGTCTTTTTTGTTTGCGCACTTC
>KE588704.1:3424-16543 GCA_000443045.1 Phytophthora x cambivora | reverse complement strand
AGTTCGTCATGACCGATGCCGACAAGGCACAGTACAAGGCGTCCAGGAACGAGCTTCCGTCCTCCAGGGTGCTCATGTGCTACCACGTCGCCGCCAACGTGTACAAGTACGCGCGGAGCAGAGGCGTGAGTCTCGAGGAGACCGATAAATTCTTCGAGGACCTGTACGATCTACACACTACGTGCCCGAAGATGAGCTTGAAGACCTGAAGACCAAGATCCTTGCGCGGTGGGCTACTCTTCCAGCTGGAAGCGCGGCTTTCAAGATGGGCTGCTACGTCAAGAAGTCGTGGATCGATTGGAAGTTCTGCGACTGGCAGGCTTTCCTAACTCCAAAAGGTTGTGTTGCAACAAACAACCCGCTTGAACAGTACCACATGACGTACAAGATCGTGAGCAACAACCCCAAGGCGAGCCCACTGCAGATGCTAGAAGGGATGAACGCGTCTCTGCAAGCATTTATTGCAACAAACAGGGGGTCCCAGACGGCGATGGAGGCGTCTGCACGGCTGCTTAAAGATTACGCGCTACTGAAGCCACACCACTGTCTCCTGTCTGTGCGGCTGCCGTCCGTGGGTGAGCTTCGTACGCTTTTGTATCGTGTGGATCATCTTCCTCTCCCGCCAATCGAGCAAGCCACACGCGACAAATTGAAGCGCGTTGCATCTTCGAACCACATCCGCGTTCACAGAGAGAGGTAATGCCCCGTGGGGGTTGGCTCGTATATATTGTCTCGTTCTCGTGTAGTTGCTTGTACAACTTCAAGCACGGTATGTGTTTGCACGTACTAGCGGTGGGTTTCGAGGCCGGCGTTCGTGTTCCTGGTGCCGCACCAATGCGGCGTCCATTCGTGCCAAACCTTACTCGCGTTCGACGTAGTGCTGGCCGTGCCCGCTTACGAACACAGAATGGTAGCGGGAGGGCCGATGCACAAGGCCAAAATCAAGCTGACAACGCTGAGTTGACGCCAAACTCGGGAAACCAGGATCCGGTAGTCCCAAGCCCGCCCTCAACGCTGTCCCCATTCCGCAGCATTGGCACGGGCACTCTCTTTGAAGCCATGGACGCTAGCACAACAAGTGATTCCGGAGACAATGGCATTGCAGCGTCTGAAAATTCTGGAGGGCTCGTGGCCGGTAACAACGAGGGAGAAGACGCTGGCCCTCGACAGGCAGTGACGCATGAGTTCGTCATGACCGATGCCGTCAAGGCACAGTACAAGGCGTCCAGGAACGAGCTTCCGTCCTCCAGGGTGCTCATGTGCTACCACGTCACCGCCAACGTGTACAAGCACGCGCGGAGCAGAGGCGTGAGTCTCGAGGAGACCGATAAATTCTTCGAGGACCTGTACGATCTACACACTACGTGCCCGAAGATGAGCTTGAAGACCTGAAGACCAAGATCCTTGCGCGGTGGGCTATTCTTCCAGCTGGAAGCGCGGCTTTCAAGATGGGCTGCTACGTCAAAAAGTCGTGGATCGATTGGAAGTTCTGCGACTGGCAGGCTTTCCTAACTCCAAANGGTTGTGTTGCAACAAACAACCCGCTTGAACAGTACCACATGACGTACAAGATCGTGAGCAACAACCCCAAGGCGAGCCCACTGCAGATGCTAGAAGGGATGAACGCGTCTCTGCAAGCATTTATTGCAACAAACAGGGGGTCCCAGACGGCGATGGAGGCGTCTGCACGGCTGCTTAAAGATTACGCGCTACTGAAGCCACACCACTGTCTCCTGTCTGTGCGGCTGCCGTCCGTGGGTGAGCTTCGTACGCTTTTGTATCGTGTGGATCATCTTCCTCTCCCGCCAATCGAGCAAGCCACACGCGACAAATTGAAGCGCGTTGCATCTTCGAACCACATCCGCGTTCACAGAGAGAGGTAATGCCCCGTGGGGGTTGGCTCGTATATATTGTCTCGTTCTCGTGTAGTTGCTTGTACAACTTCAAGCACGGTATGTGTTTGCACGTACTAGCGGTGGGTTTCGAGGCCGGCGTTCGTGTTCCTGGTGCCGCACCAATGCGGCGTCCATTCGTGCCAAACCTTACTCGCGTTCGACGTAGTGCTGGCCGTGCCCGCTTACGAACACAGAATGGTAGCGGGAGGGCCGATGGCACAGGCGATGCCCAAGCTGCACAAGGCCAAGATCAAGCTGATAACGCTGAGTTGACGCCAAACTCGGGAAACCAGGATCCGGTAGTCCCAAGCCCGCCCTCAACGCTGTCCCCATTCCGCAGCATTGGCACAGGCACTCTCTTTGAAGCCATGGACGCTAGCACAACAAGTGATTCCGGAGACAATGGCATTGCAGCGTCTGGAAATTCTGGAGGACTCGTGGCCGGTAACAACGAGGGAGAAGACGCTGGCCCTCGACAGGCAGTGACGCATCAACCCCGGGCCGTTGGTCCTTCGGTGAGCTTCGTCCCCCAACCGGTACGCCGTAGCTCACGGCAACGGCGCCAAACGCAACGCGCGAGGGAGTCCTCTGCCCAATCAAAGCGCCGACGTCGTTAAATGGGCTTCATGGCTGCATCCGGATACAGTCACAACCTGCATCCAACACTTATTACATTTACAAGGCTCAAAACAGGAATAAAAACACTACGCACAGCAACATCTTGAATGAACACCTACTTCTCGTTGTACATGTTATTGACTTGATGATGGTGACTTGAATTTATGCGCACGCCGGTTGGATCCAGTTGATACTTCGCATGAGGTGTTCGACCTATAAGGAGGTGTTCAGACATGGCCTCACGCAATCAGTATTGTTACTTCATCAATGCGAATAATTGTCTCGTTACGTTGTCGAGAGGACAGCCGTATGCACATCTTCTCATGAATGGGGCTCGTCGTACGAAGCGGGGTTCACCAGACGAGCAGTCATGTTCACCACAGACACGTCAGCCGTCGGCACACGGAAAGACGTGCACGGCTGCTTGCCGTTCAGGTCCGGGATCACCTTGCTTTCAGCCTTTGCGGCGCCCGTCGAGGTGGGGATGATGTTTAAGCACGCGCCACAGTCGCCGCGCCAGTACTTCTTTGACGGACCGTTGACCGTTTTCTACGTCGCCATCGCAGTGTGCACCGTCGTCATCAGACCCTCCTTGATGCCGAACTTGTGGTGCACCACCTTGGCCAGCGGTGCCAGACAGTGCGTCGTGGGCGACCTGGAGTGCGAACGTCTCGCTGATGGTCATGGGCTTGTCGACCAGGTCGTCCAACAACAGACTCGCATCCGTCTTCTGCTGCTCGCCCAGCGTTGTGCCGTAATCGGACACGTAGTACTTATCATACGTCTTCTGCAGCAGCTCTTGCGTACGACTGGCATCCCTCTTCGGGTAGCCTTTGGTGATATCATCCTTACCAATGGCATGAACGAGTATGGCACATTTCTTCAGCGTCTTTTTCTTTGGGTCTCACCGCCCGGTACATATTGTCCCAAAAGCAACGACGTCGGAAAGACTCGGATACTTTCCAGTAAAGACTTGGATACTGTCTTTGTTCGCCATTGTTGAACTACGGTTTAGAATATACGTGACGTACTCAGCAGCATCGCTCCAGCAAGTGGGTGCGTGTTAGATCATACATCGCACCATATTGAAATGGTCTGATACATGCACTCAGCCTTCCCGTTGGACGCCTGGTTCGAAGCCTCGTTCACTTGCCGATTGCTTGCAGAATAAGTCGCCCGTCCTGTATTCTCCGCTACTGTAAGTGCGGAGAACGTGAATCTTGCACACGGAGCGCTTTTCAAAAAAAAGACAAGGAACTTGCGAGCTGCCTCATCCTTTTTATTAGCTGCAATCACGCGGTAGTAATTGCTGCAATGATCCACAAAGTTGACGAGGTACCTGTTGCCGCTGCAGTCACGAGGCGTTATGGAACATTTTACATCACTGCAGACGACGCCACCAATGCACTCGATTGGCGATCTCCCACCCGTATCTTCCTTTGACTGCGGTTGCTTTGTTTGTTGCCTTCGGCATACAAAAGGCATAGTGACCGCGGGGTGATTGGTGATCCTAATACCAGAGTGGGGTCGTTCAACCGTATCAAGAGCCAAGTAGCCGAGGCGCTCGTGAAAATTCATGAGAGTGTCCTGCTGGACTTCGTCCATTGGGATCGGATCGACTGTAGCAGCCATGACAAGGTGAGCTCGCGTCGAAATTCTCTCGGGAACGGCACGCAAATCAGCGGCTAGAACGTCGTTTTCAAGAGCAACGCGACACACATTGTTCAGTCTGCGCATGCCAATCCATCGCTAACAGCAGCCAGGCTGCAACCACGCCGAGCCAGCTCCCCAGCGATTGCAGACTGCGAGTCAGTAAAGGTGCGTAATATACTTAATTTACAGTGATGATCCGTGAAAAGCGGCTCGACATGACACTGTTTACGTGGCCGCTAGAAATGGCGACGATCAATGCTTTTGCCCTGCTAAAGACTACCACGGACACAACCCCAACACTGCGCGAGTTCAAACGCCGGATTGTGGACTGCTTGACACAAAATGAGAAAGCACATCGGCGTCAACAGTCTCGGCGAAAACAACGACGGCAGCGTGAAACGCTAGATGAAGTGGTAGGGGTTGATGTATACATGCATATTATCACGCCCAACTCAACTGTCAACAGCAACGGCAAGCTCACGTGCTACCTGTGCAGCCTAAGAGGAATAATCAAGAAAGCAAGATACGGCTGCTCAAAATGTGAGCGTGGCATCCACGTCGAGTGCTTTAGCGCCTTCCACTACCAAGACGTGTTCAAGCCGCGCTCGCCCGCACTTCGCGAAGCGCTGGAGGCGGTATGCCGAGCGACGACGGACGGCCATGTAGCGTTCACGCGCAAACGAGCAAATAGGTAAATTACAAGTGTTGAGGATCTAACGTTGCCAACAATATGAACATTTACACTGCACGCTTACCCTTGCATTATCTGGCCAAAGTTGCTGGATCATCCGGTTGATACAGGCTGGTACGTCTTCGCTCATGCTCCCTTGCTTCATGTAGAGATACATCCTGCGCAGTGCGAGGCGCACAGCACGGTTGTGCTGTCTCCGCCGTGACAGTCGGCCCTGTAGGCGACTCCCTGCGTCCCGGAGCTCGCTGCCGTAGCGCTCCCACACACAGCTAACCCCTCCGCCCAAGCTACACATGCGTGATACATCTTCCATGCTGTCAGCTCTGGTACGACCGCGGGGGAAAACAAATTTGAGGGGACTCTGGTTTTCAAAGGTGACCAACTACTACCCTCATTTCGGCGATTGGTTTAAAAATTCAAATCCTGCTGCTTTGATTCGTTCTAGTAGAGGTCTCAACGGACCTCTTTGAGATGGCTTGGTAGCTAAAGGGCTAACCCTTTTAATATTATTTTTAAAGCGGTCGATACCGTGAACGTGTCTCCCAGTCTTTAACACAATAGTTGGTGAGCGTAAGGGGATCCTTGAAAAAAAAGGGAAAAGGGTTAAAGCTTGTTGAGGTCACCATCTATGTCACTGCAACAACAAGCATATGTACACCAGTACAACGACGCAAAAACCCGACATACAAAGTCGTGCATGTCCTCTCCAACAAAGAGGAATTAAACCGACCAAGTAGAGTAACGCGAATTGTCAAAACGTAAGTTGGTCAAGAAGATTCTTATAAGTAGGCGAGGTAAAAACAACATATGAAACTGAAACGATTTCGAATAAGACTTTGAAGAAATACAGAGCCACAAATTGTATAAGTTGATTTACGTTCATGCGGGTCACAAGAACTCGTGGACTAAGAGTGATGTGCCCACTTTGTGGGCTAGTCTTGGCTGCATGCGGCATCAGATCTCATGCAGGCAACCGTAACTACGTTTTCGAGAGCTGCGGCGACACCGGGTGGAGTCAGCACAGCAGACCAAGCGGGAGTACGACCGCTAGTACGCCCAGAAAAATGCTCGGAAACAGCGACCACGAGTGTCTACACAGTCTGATTCAACAATCGATAGGCGCCACCCTCGGGATCCAGCGGAGCTAAAGTTACGTGTAGTTCTCGGCCTGCTACGATGATAATCATGTTGATGCTTGCCTTAAGGCCAGCGCAAGCAAATTGTTGTTTCTTTTGCGTTGCTGTATGCCACAGATCCAGCGTGTACCGGTTATAGAAGCAACCAGCTAGCGTGTGAGCCACGTGCAGCAAAATACAGTCAGCGCACGCGATATGCATGCAGGAGAACGGCGTCACCGGGACATTCGAAGCTTCCATGCATATACCCAATCCGGAACGTAACGCTAATTATTCCAAGTTGAGGTTGAACTAGTGATGGGGCACTGGTGTCGGACTTGAGAGGAACGGTCCATGTCGTACCGACACGGACTCAGACGAAGAATAGAGGTTGATGACAAAGTCGTGGTTCTTGGTGATAGCTGGAATGGCGGTGCAGCAGGCATGTCGTGAGTCCGAAGCGGGTGACCTGGGGTTGCTACACCTTGACCAACAACCTGGACAGCGAGGATTGAGGGATGGCGAATACGGCGTTTGGCAATATCGATGGAAAGGTCGATCGCAAACCGCGGGATCGCTGCGAACGCGCTGGAGAAAGCTGCGGATCAACAATCGCCATGCGTTCAACGCACTCTGTTCGGCCTTCATCATGCGCAAAGCAAGTGGGGCAATCGTCGATCGCTGCACTTCAGACAGTCATCAATGGAAGCAAAAAATGGAATTGTAGTACGAATCGCTTTCAATTTAAGCTTTAATACATTCCTATTCATAAAAAATGGACAAACAAACTCGAGGGGCAAATGCTCTTAACACTAACATTAAGTCGAGCACACAAACAACGCGTAAGCATAAGTTCACACAGTGTCAACATAACGACACCAATGCACTATCAGCAGCCAAAGCAACTCCTCCGTGACGGCACGTGACGGTCTCGAACAGTCTCATATCCCAAAATCAGCAGCGTCACGCCCGCCCTGCCGGGCATTAGAGCTGATGTTTTGCGGGATCTTGGTGGTCTTGTAGACACTGCATAAAACAAGCCCCATGCTCGATCTGTGTTGCTCAAACTTGACTCGCGGTAGTGCCTATCCGGGCACGCGCACCAGCTGTGGCGAGACGGGTGAACGCCTTTTGGCCGCCCAGGTGTATAGCGACGCGGTCCGGTGTCTGGAAGGCGCTACCGTTAAGGAAGCCCTCCGTTCGGAACACCTGAACGTGAAACGTCCAGGTAGCGTGTGCTCCTTGTGGTAATCTCTCTAGGTCCGTTTGTCTTCGAACCGAAAGATGCACCACGGACAGGAGTTGTTCGTATACCAATATCGGTCTTTGGAGATGAGCGGAACGTCACCTACTTGGGCGTAGCTCCAACAGCCAAGATAACCAAAATCAATTGAGTTATACACAAAAATATACAGCCTATCTTATTCTTAGACCCTTGAACGGTGGGTCGTACACCAGTCAACTTAGCTGCACTTCCAGGACACTGGCCAATCCCGGTCAGCTTTTACAAACGCGCACCACCTCAGAAGTACTGAGCAACAGTTCAATACAGTTTCACTACCTATCACACGAGATGTCCTTCGATCACAATCCTGGATGGGACTTCCTTCCGATCTGTCCAGGATGTATATGGGAATATGAAATCTAGGATTCGCCTAAGCGCACACTGCAATTGGAATATTAAATAGGGTAGATTTACCTCGGGGTCCACACGCGGTACTCGCCTTAACTTGGACTGGAGTATTGGGGGTGGAGACCACACATCTGGTTGTCCTTCTCCAGAGGGCCTTGTACCTTTAGCGTCTTTATCGGGGTCGCCGGGAATGCACGTCCGGCCGATCTGTCCGAGCACTTGCGGGTTATAGGGTAAATTGAACTCTGTTTGATTTTTATCTATGTGGCTATCTTCCTGCAATATAGACACACCTTCAGTTTTTGACTAACTTTTAGTATTCCTTGGGGTGGCGTCATCATCTTGGTCGTGCTTGATCTTACTGTGTCGTCGTGGGTACAGGCGTGCTACTTCAATGTTCCATGGAAACTTCCTGGAACCTGGCTGGTCGTCCTGGTCGGTCGGGTATCACTTGACTTGATTATACCTTGATCCTTCCGTCCAGGGTGACCATTGTTCTTCGGTGTTCTTCGGTGTTCTTTGGTGTTCTCCAGCATTCTTCGGCACGTCCAGTCGTGTCAAGACAGGCGGCCTCCAGTCTAATGTCTTGGTTGCTCCCGTAGGCTTGAACCGTCGGTCGGCAGCTGGTCCATCCAGACTCGTTACGGTCAGGGTACCCAACCCGATCCACGGCTGGAGGTGCGAACGCCAAGTCTCATATCCGTTCACCGCGTCCCACAATTCCACACCAACCAGTAGATTACTCCACCAATCACAACGCTCCACGTAAAATCTGCATTCCCATCGTGTCAGTGGCTTAGCAAATTCATCCCCTTGTCAACTCCAGCAACTTTTTTCACAGTGATCTTCAATTCAACTCGCTCACGTACAAAATGATGTCGAACATCAATATGTTTGGTCCGACTTTGAAATTCGGGGTTGTTCGCAATCTTTTGGGCACTTTCTTTGTCCACGAAAACATCAGAGGGGTTATTTTGCTTCACTTTCAGCTCTTTCAGCATCTGCTGCAGGGAAATGACTTCCTGGACGAGCAGGCTGAGTGCCATACACTCCGCTTCAGTAGTGTGCAAGGCAGCAGTCCTTTCTGCTTGACTGGCCCACGAAATAGTACTGCCACACAGTTGTGTCACGTATCCAGGTATTGACTTCCTGTCATCAAGTCTGTTCGCGAAGTCTGCATCTGCAAAAGCTTTGAGATGATCATCTAATTGCTGGTCTCTCAATTGCACTACCCCAAGTTGCAACCCCCAGACCATTGTTTCCTTCAAATAGCGCAAGCCACGCTTGGCCGCGCGCCAGTGCAAAATTCCTGGGTTCTCCAGGAATTGAATGCAATCACGGACTAGGTAAGCCAACTCGGGCCGTGTGCCTAACATCATATACATTAAGCTGCTTTCTTTGTATCAGCTCTTCTTCTTCTGTCGTTGCTCGGCACATAACTTTTGACAACTTCAGGTCAGGAGTACTTGGCAATTTGCAATCATTGCAACTTTCCATTCCAAATCGGCGCAACACCATTTCGGCATACTTGCGTTGGTTAATAAAAATTGTTCGTTCACTTCTATTGCGCGTAATTCCCCAACCCAAGATGTATTGAATTGAACCAAGGTCCTTGATCTCAAATCGAACCCGAAGCTTTTCCTTCATTTGCTTGATCAACTCCTGGTTGGGCGCGAACAATATCACGTCGTCAACAAAGATGGAGATAAAAACAACGCTCCATTGATCACTTTCACAGCCACACATGACTCGCAGTTCATGAGCGTGAACCCGTGCTTTTCCAAATGATCTTTGAGTAGCCGGAACCAGACCCTTGAGGCTTGCTTTAAGCCGTATAGACTCTTCTGAAGCTTGCAAACCCAGTCTTCTTTTCCTTTATGTACATACCCTTCCGGCTGCTCCATGTACAGTTCAACATCAATGGGACCGTTCAAAAATACCGTGATCACGTCCATCTGGTCTACCTCGTAGTCCCAAATGGCTGCAAGGGTCAGCAACATCGTCAGAGTCTCCAATATGACTACAGGAGATTACGCTTCCAAGTAGTCAACTCTGTACACTTGCATGAAACCTTTTACGACCAGTCTGACTTTGAAACGTTCAATCTATCCATTCGGGGGGTACTTCATACGGAAAATCCACCGATTTCCAAGCACTTTCATACCCTTCTTGCGAGGAACCAACTCCCACGTGCCATTTTTCATCAAGGCGTGGTACTCAGTATCTGCAGCAAATTGCCACTCATTAGTGTACTCGCCGCTTGTCGCTTCGTCAAGCGTTTCTGGTTCTGGGATGACACTAGCAAATAGACAACAGAAGTCCTGCCACCAATCCATTGCTTTCTCCTTAGCAATCACCAAATGAATGTCATTGTGTGCCGTCTCCCAGCTTAATGAACCATTTGAACATTTCTTCCTTTTAGTTGAGCCTTTATACGCAAAGCGAATAGTGCCTCCCAACCACCGTAGTGGCTTAGCCACTCTGCCACTCTTGGTTCTGTACTCAATGTAACCCGTCTTCTGCACATTGCTTGTGGATGATACTTGCTGACCCGAGGCGGTTAAGCGCTCAGGCTGTATATCACCCTCAGCATCATGCTTCTCATCACTGGCAGTCGTTATCCCGCCAGACATACGCGAGGAAGACTGTTGCAGATTCGTCAAATCATCACCTTGCTATGCAGCAGGTGTCGAACACCACCCACTGCCCCGCTCATCAGAATCTGTAGTCGGTATCACACAACGCCCACTACTTTTCTTTTTCTGCTTGGATCTTTTCACCTTTTTTGCATTTGGCTCCCACGCGTCTTTCAAACGGGCTGCAGAGCCACTTGCTGGCTCAGTGGTCCGAGGTCGTTTGCGTGCAACCTCAGTACCAGCAGTTCGCACACTTTTACGCGAAACTCCAACTCCACTTGAGGCATCTCTGACATCTTCATTCCCTTTATCCTACCGTCTTTTTTTAGCTTCTCTCTCAGCGGCCCCACAGCTCCATGTCATTTGCTTCATCACTTCGAACTTCTTGCAGCAACGACGGAATATTCTGCATCGTAGCTGCAACCACTTCCAAGTATTGCGGAGCAGGTACCTGCGTCGCTCCTGGTGCACTTTCCTTTAGCAGAACACGTCCTGGCTTGCTTTCGTAGAACGCGACGGTATGGCTATAAAATGATTTATTCGTATTGTGGCTAATTAAATGCATTTACCACGTTGTCAACTCCAGCAATTTTTCACAGTGATCTCCTTCAATTCAACTCGCTCACGTACAGAATGATGTCGAACCTTAATATGTTTGGTCCTATTATGAAATTCGAGGTTGTTCGCAATCTTTCGGGCACTTTCGTTCTCCATGAAAACATCAGAGGGGTTGTTTTGCTTCACTTTCAGCTCTTTCAGCATCTGCCGTAGGGGGGATGACTTCCTGAACGAGCAGGCTGAGTGCCATATACTCCGCTCCAGTAGTGAGCAATGCAACAGTCCTTTTTGTTTGACTGGACCACGAAAAGCAAAACGTCGTCGTCTGGAGGCGGGCGGCGTGTCGTCCTGAACGGCACTGGGCTCTGGGTGTCAACAGGGAGGGAAGGCACGCGTTGAAAGCACGTCGTTGATTCTGAGGGAGAAGTGAAACTAAGAAGACCGTAGAGCCGGTCAAAAATAAACATCGAGTCTATCGCTGTACAGCGCGTGACACTTAGGCCTCCAGCGCCACGAACTTCGGCGCTTTTGTTTGGGTAATTGATGGGGCATCTTGGCGGCCTCTGAATTCATCAATCATTTAGCAGCGCCGACAGGCATCAACATGCGTAGGTAGTTGCATTGAGTGTGGTTGTAGGTGCTTCTACCCAGCGCACCCGTGCAGCCTGCCGCTATCTATAACATGCTGGTCGTCGCAAGCAACGGCTTTGTGACGGTCGAGATCATACACAGGCGCTTCGATTTTACTGATCCTGGTTCGGGAGTAACAGATTCGGCATTCGAATACTGCGCACAACAATCGACCTGCGACCACGTAAAACACGTACAGGTATAGCGAAAGGGGGCGGGTATGCTGCTAAATTAGTTCCATACGGTTTGTTGAGTGAGTTGAGCCGCTGCGAGAGCTGCTTTGAAGTCCAGCCCCAACACCGCATCTTCGTTTGCACCTGACCCCACGAAATATGCTCTCCCCGATATGTATACCGACGAGCTAACATATTATCTTCTTCCTCTATAAACATAGTTTGGGGCATCTTAGAAGTATGAAAGTGTCTGCGTGGGATACAGGTATGCATCTTGAATTTGGAATCTCTTTCATGATTGGCTCACTCCTTTGCGAACCCTGATTGGGACCTCGTCGATTACTGTAAGCCCGTCGTAATATTTTATATTAATTCTGTCGTTGTATTATATTTTGTTCCCGTCGTATGATTTTACTTTTTGCCCGCCGTTGCATTTTGTTTTGTGCGCGTCGCTCGTGAGCCCGTTGCAAGATGTTACTTGATGCACGTTGTTGTATTTATTTAGTGGCTGTCGTACGATAAACGGTGCAGCGCTCACAATAATCTCCCGCTCCCAATTTCTTCGCGTGGTCGGGAGCGGGCGATTGGCTAGGCTATGTGAGTACCTCAGAAATGGGCTGATTCTATACAAAAAAACGGTCTGTATTCTTCTCGCAGCGCTCATTGATCATATTTGTATAAACTAGAGGTGGGCTGGTGTCGCGTTCTTTTAATGTTACCTTTTTAAGCGTATAAAATGAGATGGTGCGCTAAGCCTACTTGGCTACTATCGAGGAGACTCAGTAGCCGGAGAAGAAGCTGGAGACGGAGTGAGCGTTTGAGATTTAACGTATATTATCTTTTCTTTTTAATGCACATATGTAGTGTTCCACGGCAACGTACATATTCGGAATAGTGCATGTGTGCAGAATAAGGTGTCGGTGCTGCACACAGCTGACAAGGTCCTTCAGTTCGTTGCTCTTCTCGTCCAGGGGCGGGGAAGCGACGCTGCAGTCTTGAGATGCTCGTCATCGTCTTTGTCAGACTCCGAGTGCATCAGCGCCGTATATGGACAACACCGTAGCCCAGCACCTTGCAGCCGGAGCCGACGTCAATACGAGCGAACAAGGCGCCGATCTTCTTCGTATTGTCCAGATCGTCGTCTGACGGCGGGTCGAGCGACTTGTCGTAATCCTTCTCCACCCGCACGCCCCACTTTTCCTCCGAGTCCACGCCCGTTTTATCTTCCTCTACCCTGGTGAGCTGCACTGGGTCATGATGCTGCTCATGTCGTGGTCCTGTCCCCGCGAAGGCGGCGGAGCAGCCCTCGCATCTCTCTGGATCGGTTTCGCGATTGAATATATTCACAGTCAATCACGGAACCATCCACGCGTTTCTTAGGAACTATCCGTAGGGTTCCCGGAATTCCGAGCTAAAAAGGCCGCAAATCAATCAAAGCACTATCAATCAAGCTAGCGAGAAGGCTTGGCCGCCACCGCCACCAGTCTAGCTTTTTCGGTCGCCGCAGCAGCCCCCCC
>KE588701.1:2537-12733 GCA_000443045.1 Phytophthora x cambivora | reverse complement strand
TAAAACCGGATTCTCCCACATCTGCCTTGGTAATGTCACACTCGGGACTGAGGTCCAGTAATTCGGGTAGTAGTGCTAACTCGTCTTTCAGCTGTGCCATGAGTTCGCTCCCTTCATGAAGATATACGGCTGGTTCCAGATCTAATTCTTCCGAATTCACCCGCATACATCGGGCGTACTCCAATTCGAGCTTCTCGACGGGTGTGCCCATCGCAATCACAGAAGGCATCTCGGGGTCTTCGTCTTCTCGGGTTGGTTCGTCCGGGAGTACCTCTTCCCCAGTCGCTCCTTCCGAGACTTGGTCTTCTTCGTCTGCGCTATTCGGGATGGAGCCTTGTCGTCGTGATCGCTCCAAACATTCGCTTCCGGAACTACTCGCTGCAAACTCGAACTTGATTCGTCACATTTGGAAATGCCATTTTCTGGTTCTCTCGAGACATCACGTCTGGGTGCCTGCTTCTCATCCGTGGCAGGTTCTGAGTAGTCAAAACCTACTCCCGGAGTGGACATCGGCTTATACTGCAACTGTACCATGCGAACTGCTTCGGTGTCAGACCGCGGTCGCATCAGCAACTTAGTCGGCCACTGGTAGCTTCGTGTCTGTACTGCGGGCGGTTCTTCATCCTGAAGCATTTGCTCATAACGGCTCGCTCGCAACCTCGATTGGGCAGATAACGTGCTTTCAAAAATCAACTACTGCCACTCCTGGTAACGCCGTAACCCAGGTCGTACGAAACGTCCCGCCGTCGGGAAGTGTCCGTACTCGATAATCCGGGCCACCGGCGTCCGAGTGTCGATCCAGAGATCTCGATCCGAAATATTCACCACTTTTATCGCCGCGGCCCAAGTCTGGGGACCGTAAAGTACCTGTGTTACCCATCTATCACCTCGTCCTGCCCAAACCACGTCAGTTTCGGGGTTGCTCTGCCCGTATCGGATACGCACAGTGGCACTCTCCCCGGAACGTAGGTGTAGGCCGGTCGGGGATTTAATCGGGAGATCCAAACCTTGACGACTCTGAACAACTTCTCCGTACATGAGAATAGACTCCTCATCCGGGAGGATGACCAGACCTTCGCAAATGCAAAGGCGTACCCCGGCGCTGAACATGAAATCCATCCCGAGCAACACATCCACGTCCTCCCCGATGTTCGTGACCCACAAATCCAGAACATACACCACTCGGTGTCCCAACGTGACCTTCACCTGGGTACTCGAACTGTTGTAAGTCGGGACGCCGCCTAATCCCGACACCTTGATTTGCCGATGTGAGGTTAGTGTAAGTTGGAGCCTACGCGCAAGGTCCAAACTTATCATACTCACTGTGGCTCCGGTGTCCAATAGGATTGACGTCCTGAAATCACTCACTGCACCATGCACCCTTGCAACTTGTCGTTTCTCGTCTTCTGGGTCATGATCAACCCACCATCCATACCTCTTGCCTGGGGACAGCCGCAATTCAACTGGTCCCTCTGGGTCTGGCACTGACGGCAGTCTCGGATAATCCAAAAGCTCTCGCTCGGATGACATATGTCCGTTGTCAATCAGGGATGCCATACATTGTTGGTTATCGTGGTTCTTGGTCCGCAATTCGGGGCCGACATAAGCTAATACACACAATTCTGAGGGTATGCTCTGCCCGACGCGTGCCGAATCCTCATTCGGCGGGCTTAGTGGTTTAACTGCTGTCCCTCAGATTCGGTTTCACCATTCGGGGTGGATCTTTGGATGCTAGGGCGCAGGCTCAGGTTCGCCAGCAGAGTATCTCCGATACTACGCCGATTCCGACCCAGCTCCAAGCACCTGCCCAAGTACAGTATGACGTGGCTCTGTCAACCGCTAATGTGCCCATGGTCGCTGCAGAGAGGGCGTCTACGTCTACAAATGCCATGGATGTTCCGCGCTTGCGCAAGATGGACTTAAGTCTGCCAACATTTGATGGAGCAACTGATGGGATAAAGCTCAACTCGTTTCTCATTCAATTCGATTCTTACTTCCAGCAGAAGGGTTATGATTTAGCTCAACACGACCACCTGCTTCCTCGTCAATTGAACCAGTACGTTCGGAAGAATGCTTTGATTTGGTAAGAGCGCTACATGACTGGCGACACGACTACCAAGTTGTGGAGTGCTATGAAAAGTAAGATGATTCGTGAGTTTCGCGAACCGAATTCCAGGCTAAAGTGCGCAACCAATTGCTGAAGATCAAACAGATTGGAGCACATCATGGATATGTGAATAAATTCCGTGAACTGCAACGACCTGTTGGGCTCTTGCTGCAGCCGCTTGAGTCCGGTTCAACGTTGTTGACATGTTGTGCAGTGCTTGCACCAGATTTGGAAGATGCCCTTTTATTTCGCTCATTTCAGCACTGATGCTGCTGTTGATGTTCGTCAATTCAGCGGTGACTTTAACACGAAGGCTGTCGTGAGCAGCCCCAAATTCCAGTCTTAAATCCGCTAATTCAGTCTCCAATTGGTCGAGCCGTTGATTTGGCCCGGTTCCACAAGGGTTGTGGCGCCAGGAGCGCTATCTTCACGATGACCGTCCTCCAACACCAAGAGACGACGTTCTGGTGCTGCATCGCTGCGCAGGACACGTCGACCCGTGCTTCAGTCGTCATTGCCATTAATCTCTTTCCAGCAGAAATTACCCTCGTGTCCACCACCCCGTGAGCATGGAGAGCACGCGATGGACAGAAGCTATCTTCCAAAGGCAGTGACGTCAATCACCAGGCCAAGAGAAGGTCATCGTCGATTGGGCTCATGAAATGCGTGCGGCTGGTTTAGTACGTCCTTCGACGTCCCCGCATGGTGCCCCTACATTCTGTGCGAAAACTCCAGTTGGCTGGAGGATTGTGCACAAATATCGTGCCATGAATTCTCACACGGTGCGATGGACTCTTCCTATGCCAAGGAAGGATACTATTATCGAGAAAATGCACGGAGCATTTTGGTACTCGTGCATGGACTTGTTGAGTGGGTATTGCCAGTTTCGAATGCGAGATTGCGACATACCACACACAGCCTTTCAAACTCCTGATGGGGCTTTTGAGTATTTGGTGTTGCCAATGGGACTTTCCAATGCCCCGGCCACCTTCAACGAGGGAATCCGTCGAATATTAGCAGACCTGAGCGAAATCTGCCAGTCCTACTTCGATGATATTTACGTATATACTAGGTTCAAAGCTTTGGAGGATGATTTGGAAGCTCTTGATCGAGTACTAACAAGACTTGAAGAACACAATTTTTACGTGAAGCTGAGCAAAGGTGTATTTTGCGTTCCTGAGATTCAGTGCCTGGGAGATTATGTGGGTCGTGACTGTGTGCGGATAGATCCGAAGAAAGTCGACATCCATCGGGACTGGCCGTTGCCGCGTACCAGAAGCGAACTGCGGTCGTTCCTTGGCACTGCGGAATACGTGCAGCGATTTCGTCGTGACTTTGCTTCGGATGCAGGACCTTTAATTAAGATGTTAAAGGGACCTGTCAAGCATCAAATTAAGTAGACTGGTGAATATCAGGCCAACTTTCAAGCACTGAAGGAGAAGATTAGTTCCTCCCCGTTTTAGCGATCCCAGACTTCAGTAAGTCATTCGGCCTACGCATGGATGCGCGTCACCACGCAATTGGTGGGGTCCTCTTTCAAGAGGAGTCAGGGGTGATGATATCGTACATTTGGCGGAAATAATATACAAGGACGCTAAGAAAAATTATTCCATTCGCGAGAAGGAATTATTGGCGATTCGTTGTGGTCTTCGACTATGGGGAGTCTACCTTCTTGGCGAACCTTTCGTCGTTGAGACTGATCACAGAGCACTGGAGACAATTTTCTCTCAGAAAACAATTTCAAGCCGTGTTGCACGGTGACACAATGAGCTTATCGAATACCCTATCACATTTCGCTACATTAAAGGAAGAAATAACACGGTTGCAGATGGTATAGTTCGCCAACCCGATTTCATGCAAGGGACAAAAATGACACTAGCATCGCTTGCGACTCGCAAAAAAATTCAACAGCATATTGAACGTCACAGTGTTGCCGCTCTCTCGCTTAACAATGCCTTAAGGTTGGAAGACAAGTGCAACGACCTGAAAATGCAGTTGACGGTGCTGGAGCAATCATTGAAGAAAACCGACCAGAACGTCGATACGTTGGGGAATTTGATGTCGTATGTCGAGCAAGAAGTGGCAAAGTTTATCTCCATCGCGAGCAATGACTTAAAAGATCTGCAAGGTTCTCCTTAATTTGCTACTTTAATCTTTCTTTTTTGATATTCATGGACATGGTACTTTTCATTTGTCCGTTAAAACCATATGGTAGTAAGCATGCATTCAATCTCTAAGTTCGCAGTGAGCTTTCGGCATATGGCCAAGCCCCGGACTCGGTGCGCCGATCAAAGGACGTCCACATCGGATTTCTTCGGGCGGTAAGGAACCGAACCACGGCGAAGCCAACGTGGGGTATTACGCCAACCTGGAACCTCCAACCGTTAAACTCACTGCGAAATGCTCCCCGCGACACAGCCTCTGTAAAGAGGTCGCGAGACGGAGACCCTAGTCGAACCTGAAGCCACGCAGCATGTTGACAGCTCCGCCGACCTGCAGAAAACAAGAAAAGTCCATGCAGACCCCTTCGGGCGCTGCCGACCGCCAAGCAGACGGTAATGTCAGGCAGCAACGTCCCCGATGGGCCAATTCGAGGTGTCAAGGTCAAACCACGCCCAGGACGCTGTGAATGGGACCATCCGCTGTAGAAACTACCTCGAAACTATCATGACGCACACTCGTCGTCCCTGGCTTGCTGAGTATCTCCGTGTTAAGTTGCAGTGTGGCCCCGCACCAACCAGAAGAGGCAGGGGCCAACACCCAATTAGAAGTGTTCAGCTGGCGAGGGAGAGCCAATCATAAGAACGCTATATAGTAGCCAATCACAATCTAGTAAACACTGTCCGGAAGAGGAGCCCCTCCTGCGGACAGCAACCCGCGCGATGATGGTCTTTGAGGCGAAAGGAGCTCACTTCTCCTTTTGCCAACGACTGAGCGCATCAGTCCATTAGAGGGCACTAAGAGAATAAATACATTAGTTTTTAGCTAAACCAAACTTAGTTTTAACATTTCAAGTACTGAGTGCTCGACAATGGCAAGGACAACCAAGGAGCGTTTGCTGGCCTAAGGTTCAACGGAAAATCGGAAGACTTCCCGCGTTGGAGGGACGCGGTGCTGGCGCATCTGACAAGCCTGTCGAATCGCCGGCGCGTCACTGNNNCGGGCCCCGCCCCGTCTCGGGTACGAAGATCT
The DNA here is from genome assembly GCA_000443045.1 of Phytophthora x cambivora. Taxonomy (NCBI): domain Eukaryota; phylum Oomycota; class Peronosporomycetes; order Peronosporales; family Peronosporaceae; genus Phytophthora; species Phytophthora x cambivora. The sequence goes on along the minus strand of KE588701.1, from coordinate 7,434 downwards.
GCTGACTCGGCCCGTCCAAGCCGAAGATCCAGCTGAAGATGGGGAGCGTAATCAGCATGCGCTCGAGGAGGCATTCCTGGTTGAGCAGGAGTCCTATCTGAGAGATCTGTTCAACCAGACGCTGCCGCACGGCTATATGACGCAGCTCAGCACGCCGCTCGCGTCGCAGCCGGTGCCAGCGTTCTGGCTGCAACTTGAGGCGGATTTATGCCAGAACAACGCCATGGGCATGGTCGACATGATCCAAGAATTTGAGGCTGCCCTGGCTATGGATTTTGGAAGCGTGGCTGAGCTGTTTCAGAGGCTCCGGTCGGTTCGAAACCGGTTAAACCGGCAAGGACAAGAGACACTTCGAGTGCACCTGATTCCAAGTCAGCTCATGATGGCAAGGTGCTGTCTCTGCTGCCGAGTCACCTTTGGGGGCCAAGCGTCACGTTTTCGCCCGAGGAATTCACCTTGGATAAGGTGAAGTGAAAAATGAAGGCCATCTTTGGGAACAAGAGCCGGGCGGAGATCCAAGCCATGGGAAAACCGGGCGGACAGATGAACCCCGTACCGGTTCCTGTCAACTATGCGGCCAAGGGGACCTACGGCGACAAGAAAGGGCCGTCCAAGAAATCGGGCAAGCGCAAGGCAGCGCCGCTACCGATGTACGATGAGCGCGTGAACGCCTGCTTCTACTGCAATGGCGTTCATAATGACATGAACGGAATCGGACCGCATTTCAAGAGGGACTGCCCCAAGAGAAAGGCGGATATGGCCAACGGTGTTGGCCGCAAGAATATTTTCAGCGAGCCGCGCCCGTTGAAGATGAGGAAGACGGACCACGCCAGGGTGCAGAAGAGGCAACCCGCGCAAGCGACGGCCCGCAAGGAAATTCCGGTGGATGCTGCAGCGTCTCAATATTTCGGATGAGACGCCGCGCAAGTCCGACGGTGATGTGCCGACGACGCCTGGATCTTACGACATGGTAAGTACGGATGGAAGATCGACCCCTCTCTCTCCGGCTGTGTCCAGCTCTGCGGCAGGCGACAGCGACGAGGACATGGACGTGTTCGACGGCCATACGGTGACGCCTGCGAACAACGTCGCTGTCTCGTCCGCTGCTGAGGAACTCGAGGAGAAGGCGCAAGCCTTCGAAGAAAAGGTAAGTCAACTGTGTCCATTTCTGTTGCAGCCATTGACTGAGTTAGCTGACAACTGTTGGGTGTTGGATACAGGATGCGGGTACGGACTGAGCGGATGTCATTCAGTCTTCGTGGCGAAATAGCCCAACTCAGACTTCGTGTTTACATTTGGACAGGGCTCTAAACTGAGAAATACATTTGTTGGTACGATTAAACTGTCTTTGATGGGTCCAACAGGAGTTAAGTCGATTCAGTTTGGTAATATTTCACTAGTACCACACGCAAAGTCAAATATTCTGAGTGAATATTGGATTAAGAAGGCAGGCTATCAGATTATAGCCAGTAACAGCGGCCTGTACAAATTCATATTGTGGAAACACAAATTAGTGTGTGTTGCCAAGGCATTTAATGGGGCATACTATGTGCAGGTAATTACAGTAAAAGAAAGACAACGAACATACAATGCCATCAAGGCAATGCCTTGCAAACCACTGACTCTGCCAAATTTGAGTAAGATTGAGAGTCTCATGAAAGAATGGCATGTGCGACTAGGTCACGTGAACAAAGACAAATTAATAGACATGATGAGCAAACAACTTGTGAAAGGCATACCATATCCAGAGAGCACAAAACTAAGAAAGGTGAATTTCATCTGCTCAACATGTGCAGAGATGAAAATGAAGAGGATGCCTTACAGAAACCTAAAGGGTTCTCGAGACGACCGTCCAATTAGCACCATCCCGTGGACACAAACGGACCTATGAGAACTATGGGTGTGTATGGCACTGTAGGGACTATAAGATACTTCCTTAGCATAATTGACGACCAGTCGTTGTGGCAATGGACATACGTCCTCTGGAATAAGGGAGAGGTCAACGACAAAGTTAAGACGCTGCTCTTAGAACTAGAGCGCGAAGGCAAGTTTAAAATTCGGCGCATTAGATCAGATGGTGGCACTGAGTTTGTAAACCAGGCATTCAAAACGTTCTGCAAAGACAAAGGGATTGCCTTTCAATTGTCTAACGCATACTGCCCAGAAGAGAATGGTGCGGCAGAACGGGATCATCAGACAAAAATGAGCAAAATACGCTGTGCGCTGAAAGATGCCGACCGCTGGTGGCCGGAGGCGCTCATGTACATGACGTGTGTGCAGAACAGAACACCCATGAGCCGCCTGCAAAATAAGACACCATACGAAATGATCCACGGCAAAGCGCCAGATATTGGGGATCTGCAAATCTGGGGTAGTGTGTGTTTTGCACACGTTCCAGTAGAACGTCGAAAAGACAAGAAACTCTCCGCTCGAGCAACTAAGTGCCGATTCTTAGGTATCTCGGAGGAATACAAAGGTTACCGGCTATTAGACGTATATAACAACCGGTTTATCCACTCACGACATGTGATGTTCGATACGCAGCATAACGCTGAAATTGTGCTACGTGCGTTTGGAAAAACAGCAGCACATGAGGGACCTACTAAGTCAGTGGGAGAAACAAAAAACCAGCAGCCCTCTGTGCAGAGTGGGAGAAACAACAGAAACACGGAGGTTGGTTGAAACAGTGGGAGCAGCTGCTAAACCACCCAAGCGACCACGTCTTGAGAGCTCGATTCGGAGACTACATCTGCTTCCAAACACAATTGGATAACGCCGTTGCGGAAGACATGGCACAAAACAAGATTCCGGTCCCGCGGAATTTCAAAGAAGCTTTGCGCGGACCACATGGCAAATAGTGGCGCCAAGCATTAGATCTCGAGTTTGACTCTTTGATAGACAATGGCACTTGGAAGCTTGTACAACTACCACCAGGTAGAAAGGCACTGCCATGTCATTGGGTCCTCGTGGCTAAATACCATGCAAATGGGGTAGTAGAACGATTAAAGGCACGACTTGTTGCACAAGGGAACCATCAAGAATTTAGTGTTGACTGTGACGAAGTCTATGCAGCGGTGGCTAGGTTCGAGTCACTGCGACTTGCTCAGGCAATTGGCACTAATTTGGATTGCCACATTCACCAGATGGATGTTCATACTGCATTTCTGAACGGGACCATGGATGGGGATGTTCGGATTTATATGCGGCAGCCACCCGGATATCATGCTCCTGGCAAAGAAGGGCTTGTCTGTGAGCTTCAGAAGAGTATATATTGCCTTAAGCAAGCGCCTAGAATTTGGTATAAGGTACTTCACCAATTTCTGACGCAGTTAGGTTTTGTACGCTGCAACAAGGAGTTTTGTATTTACGTACAAAAAGTGGGAGATGAATGGGTCATCATTGTAGTATATGTCGATGACCTGACAATTATGTCGAAAAGTATGCGGCTGATCAACAAAGTCAAAGCGGACTTATCAATGAGATTTAAGATGAAGGACTTGGGAGACATCCACTATATCCTCAAGATGGAAGTCCGACGGAACAGAGAGCTGAAAACGATGACTATTTCGCAACATCAGTATATATTAGAGCTGCTGGAAAAGTACAATGTTGAGAACAGCTCCGTAGTAGCGGCATCCCAGCTCACAGGCATTGAGCTAGAGCCTGAGACCAAAATGACTGCAGAGCAAATTGCAGCTCCGAACTTTGATTACCGAGGGTTGGTAGGGTCGCTACAGTATTTAGTCCGGGGAACACGACCGGATATTGCAAATGCAGTGAGGGAATTGAGTAAGTATCTTTCATGCTACAACAAAACACATTGGGAAGCAGCCAGGAGAGTGCTAAAATACTTGAAAGGGACGTCAACGTACGGTATGTCTCTTGATGGGAAATCGGGTGACGTGACTTACGAAGTGTACACTGACGCGAGCTTCGCGTGTCAATCGAAAGAACGTAAATCGATCACAGGGTATGTGATTAAAAAGGCAGGCTGCAGCATATCGTGGTGTAGTAGCAAACAAGGATGCGTTTCCCTGTCCACTGCAGAAGTGGAACTTATCGCGCTGAGTGAAGGTGCAAAGAAATGCTCCCCGCGGCACAGCCTCTGTAAAGTGGTCGCGAGACTGAGACCCTAGTCGACACTGAAGCCACGCAGCATGTTGACAGCTCCGCCGACCTGCAACAAACAAGAAAAGTCCATGCAGACCCCTTCGTGCCCAGCCGACCTTCAAGCAGACGATAAGGTCAGGCAGAAACGTCCCCGATGGGCCAATTCGAGGTGGCAAGGTCAAACCCCGCCCAGGACGCTGTGGATGGTACCATCCGCGGTAGAAACTATGTGACGAAGTGACCGAACCAAATTTGCCACGCCCTGCGCACTCGGATCTGGGAGTCAATGCACGCTAAAGCGAGATCCAGAGAGCAAGCGAACTCCGGACGACATGTGATCAGGAGTCTCAGAGTCAAGATGCGATCGGGGGTCCCAGAGCGAAGAGTGTCAGAAGTCCCAGAGTCAAGTCAATCGGAAGTCCCAGAGTCGAGAATGGTGGGGTCCCGGAGCCACGCGACCAAGAAGTCCAAGAGGAAGTCAAGAGTCCAGAAGACAAGAGTCCAGAAGTCAAGAAGTCCAAGAGAGCCAAGAAGTCCAAGAGAAGGATGATGTCCAAGAGAAGGAAGATGTCCAAGAGAAGGAAGATGTCCAAGAGAAGGAAGATGTCCAAGAGAAGGAAGATGTCCAAGCGGAAGGAAGATGTCCAAGAGGAAGGGAGTCCAAGAGTCAAGCTGTGACGTGATGTCCAAGAGGAGAAGTCACAGAGTGAAGTCACGAAGAGGGTGATGCTCCAAGATGAGTCGCCATACAAAGTCCAAGTCAAGTCAGATCTCAAGATATGTCCGG
>KE588646.1:2399-20670 GCA_000443045.1 Phytophthora x cambivora | reverse complement strand
GCTGGTCGGTCACGAATATCGTGTCGGACGAGTCAATTGCGATGCCCATGGGAGTGGTAAACGTCGATGCGCTAGCAAAAGTGGTGATGGTGCCGTTTGGGGTGATCTTGAGTACACCTTTTTTGGTTGTCGGGACGTACACGTTCCCACTGGAATCCGCGGCGACACCCTGCAAGCTTACCCCACTGGAGGTAAGTGTGTAGAGGGTGCTGACGTTGGTCTCCGTGATTTTACGCAGTGTGTTAGAGCCTGTATCGATAAGAAACAGGTCATCGTTCGGGCCCAAGGCGAGAGGCCCTGGTCTACTGAACCTTGCGTCTTCTAGCCCACCGTTCCGATTGCCGCTCTCGTACGAATTGCCCGCATACAAGATGGGGGTGCTATCGTTGGTCATTTGAAGAATTCGGGCCCACTGGCTTAGATAGACTCGCCCGTCCGAAGCCACAGCAATGCCGCCGATAGTCTCACCCCTATCGCGAGAGTCATCCCCATCGATCGTCAGAATTGTCGATACTTGTACTCCGGAGGGCGTGGCCGTTGGTGTGGATGTGGGTGTCGGTGCAGGAATGGCGGTTGAACCGCTGCCACTCCCTGACGGAGTAGACGTTAAGCCTGACCCCGTGCTGGAATTGGTGCTACTCGCTGACGACGACGGCTTCATACCCACCACGATTCCAACAACCACGGCGATAGCCACAATAGCAGCAACCGCAGCCCCAACTATCTTGTACGACCGTGGAATATTTCGAGACCCTGCTTTCGTCGACGATTTCACTGGTGTCCCGTCAGCGTTTGTCGGCGGGACAAATAACTCGATATGACCAGCTTGAACATCCATCGTCGCATTGACAAGGGTTTCAACAGGTAGTTGACTCGCCAGCAATTTCAACGCTTCCACGACCTTTTCCATAGTCGGACGTTGATCGGGTGCAGGATCACAACATTGAGAAATTAGTCTCCAGGTATCATCGCTGATACGTTGACCATTTCGGGATGGCAGTTCACGCGCCAACTTGCACGCTCGTAACTCTTCATCGCTACTGATGTCGGAATATGGCGATGCACCGGCCAAAGCATGATAGAGAGTCATCCCGAAAGAATAGACGTCGGACTTGCTGTTGGGCAACATCCCTTCCACACATTCCGGGGCCAAGTAGCGCAAAGCATCCGTGATTTCGATCCCAGCATCTGCAGCTGAGCCTTTCACGAGACGCTTGTCTTTCAGTGCGCTCCAGTCAAAGCTGCGGTCAAAATCGCAAAGTTTCGCTTGCGGACTCGCACCCGATGTGACGAGAATATTATCACATTTCAAGTCTCCATGGACGAAGCCTTTCGAATGCATCTTGATGATCGCTCGAGCAGCTTGAGTCAGAATCTCGATACTAGACCTGCATCGATTGACCCCTTCTTGTCGGAGAAACGAGTCAAGTGACCCCAATTCGCAGTATTCCATCACGATAAATGGCGTTGCTGTGAAGTAGCAGGCGCCATACAGGCGGCAGACGTTGTTAAAGTGGCCTAGTCGAACCCACAGCTTCATCGTGTTGAAGAACTTGAGTTTTGCTTCCTCGGACTTTCTCACATTGGCGTTGAAGACTTTGACTGCCACGGGGGTGCCATCTTCCAGCACGCCTTTGTAGATCTTGGCGTCTCCGCCAAACCCGATGACCGTCGACATGTCGATCTCGACCTCATCTTCAGTGATGTACCAGTCGGGGAGGTTCTTGACATCGTCTTGAACAGCGCGACTGGAGCTCGCCCACAGTTTCTCCTTCATGACATTGAGGACGAGGTCGTTAGTCTCCAGCGGACTCTGCATCATGGCTTCGTTGCGTCGACCCATGCGAGCGATAATTGCGAGGATTTCCTTCTGGTTGTCCGAGTCACTCATCGCATTCATCGCCTCGGGGGAGTCGATGAACTTCATGTACCGGTTGGCTCGTTCGTCGAACTGGTCGACATGTCCGTAGGTGACACTTCCGTTGATGGCGCACTCGGTGGTGACGCACTCGGCCAATTGCTTTGCAGTTTCTTTCACGCTGGCGCTGACGGCATCCAAGTCGTTGTGGAACACGAGCTGCTTGAGGATGTTTCGCTTTAAAAACCTTTTCATGACGCGGTCGTACTTCTTCACTTCGGTGTCGAATTTCGTGATCAGTTTCTGCAGCTCGGTCGTGAGTTTGTTTTTGTGTTGCACGCGTCCGAGCACCTCCAGCACCCAGCGGAAGTACGCCACGTCCTTCTCGATATTGGCACGCTGAGTCTTGATGCAGGACGCGGTTTCCTGCATTCCAGTCAGTAGCGCTGCGATCTCAATGCAGATTTTGCCGAGCTCAAACGCGCTGTTTACGATGATGCCGGATCCTGGAAGGACCACATTGGCGGTGACCACGGCTGCGGTCTGCACCATACCCAACATGCTTGCCGTCGTATTCAGGTTTACCTATGTAGAGAAATTTGGCGCGACGGTATCAATGATACACCCACGCGTGGGATCACCACGAAGAAAAAGGTTGACTCTTGCTTGTGGTTGACGAAGTCCACAGGCTGTGGAAGTTTTTTTTTTGCTGTGCGTTTCGCTTTTGTCTTCCGGACCGTCGCAGTCGTTACAGTTCGACGAACAGTGTTAGGGGAGTATCGGATAATTAATGCAGACAGAAAATAGGTGACTGGAGATTTTCAGGTTGAAGACATGAAAATGAGCGGAGATGAAACCAACGCCAGGGCTCCGAGGAACAGTCGCAGGAGTCCATCGGAGCAGTCGTAGCGTTAGTTTCAGATTTCCTTTCTCGTGTTAAACCCTCCACGCCACACCCTATCTGTGGAGGTGCTACAATGTAGATTTCATCATTGTGCCGAAAGCGGCACGCCCCCAACACAGCGAGGGTGACTGAAATGAATACCTATACTTAAGTACTACAAGTAATAAAACTGCAATACGCTCGACTCCCTCTCTTCGTTATTTCTTCCCTTTAGGCCCAGTCAATCGAGGCAGCTTCTTAGATCCACGAGGTGACAGTGCAGGCTTCGTTTCCTCGTGGCATGGGGGTTAAAAAGGTGGTTCATTGCATTAACGGGGCAAAGGCATGAGGTGCCTTGTTGAAGATAAAGGTGCCGAATGGCAGCCCCCAATTTGAATGACCCGTTAATGCAATGACCACGACCCCCTCGACATCGTCAGCATATAGTGGTGGAAATGTCGGTACTTACATTGCACGTTGGTCGTTGACAATCAGTGGCATCGAGTACACCGTGGCTTCGTGATTCTCTTCGTTGGCAATCTTCTGACGATGTATCGCGTGCCTGCAATGATAGTATCATATTATCGACCCATCAGTACGGAACCAGTGTTTGTCCTTGTGACGTTCACTGGTTGACCACTTGGAAGGCCTGCCCACGACGAGTAAGCGAAGGCCCCCAGAGAGTGAATTGAGTGTCTCGTTGTGGACAGGAAGTCGCGCGCAATGCACCGTGGCGTTCAGCGGACCATCGTTCTGCCTTACCGAGCTTACGTATGAGCGGCGGCGGTGTGATGAGCAAAGAACAATGATGGTTTAGAACAACGCCTCCGTGGGCGAGGTAGACGTACCGACCGTGACATCCAGCAGACCGTCGTTCGTATCACCGAGCATTCGTACTGCGGTGGGCGGCGTCGCCGCGGACAACAACAATGACGTTCAACAACAACGCCCCTGTGTTCGACTTCGTAGACGTACCACTCGTAACATCCAGCAGACCGTCGTTCGGTCTCACCGAGCATTCGTGCTACGGTGGGCAGCGTAGCCGCGGAAAATGGACAATGACGTTCACGAATAACACCCTCGGTGGGCGAAATGGTCAACTTAGTGGTCGTGGTGTCCAGCAGACCGTCGTTCGGTCTCACCGAGCATTCGTGCTACGGTGGGCGGCGTCGCCGTGGACGATGAACAATGCGGATTGTGGCAACTTGGTAGTTGTAGTGGTCGTGGTTCCCAACAGACCGTCGTTCGGTCTCGCCGAGCATCCGAGCGAACGTGACATCCTGCATGCTGCCATCGAGAGTTCGTGCTACGGTCGACAATGTCGCCTTAGACATCCAAGGATGATTTGAAAGCAAGCTCCCGTGAAACCAAAATAACGAAGGTTGTCTATCGTGTCGTGCAGTACAGCCTCGGTCGGTCACGTCGAGTATTCGTGGTATAATGAGCGTTGTATTCAGCCGTGAGACCCCATGAATGATATCCACCTGCGCCGGTCGTAGATTTGACCATCGATAGAATCGTATGCGAAATGTAGACGAATATACGGGACTCAGATAAAGTATCACCGAGATATACAGCCCGGGGTGCACATGCCTCAGCAACCAGACTTCTAGCTGGCAGCATATAGCCAACACCACGGTGATCACCATATAGAGACAAGCCCATCGCAATAAACAACCACGGAGCTTCTCGTGCAGCAACGCAGATCGCAGTTAGCTCGTTGTCGAAATCAGACGTCAGAGCCCCTACAAGATTACCCCGGACGTCAAAATATGATGCTCTTGATTGGTAACGAGAACGAGAACGCGAACACGGAATAGCCCACCATAGACATCCCCAACAGCAAATCACACGCAACGAGCTCGTAGCGATACAGTACCAACAATGCTCGTGCACAAACCAAAGAGCTCGTCCACAAACGCGAGCTCATTGGCTGGAATTTCCGGAACGGTATCACGCAGTGAATCGAATGCGAGGTTAGGTAGCTTTGCGTAGACCACGGCATCCCTCTTTAGGCATTGCAGTGCGTAGACTTTCGTGTAGTAGCTGCGACCGCTTTTCACCAAGTTGGTCAGGATCCGAATCGCGTCGGCTTCGTACAGTGTCGAAGTGCGATATTACGGCGCCCACGATGTTCCAGAGACCACCGAAAATGTGGTACTTGGTCACCTGCCCTTTAGAGGCCGAGAAGGGGTTCTTCAGCGCCAGCAGCAAGCCGATGGCGAAAATCAGCATGTATGTATCCTGGCCCGTGAGAACGAAGTTCACAACGATGCCCATATCCGCACGGAGGTCGACGATTGGTCCAACAAGAACAAGAACTGGTAGATGGCTCCTTAGAGACTCATGCCGAACATAATCCCTGCGGGGTGTTGTCATAGTGCCAGCACTGAAAAACTTGAAAAACTGCGATTGCCGCTAGCCTGAGCTGTAGCTTGATCAGATTGGCTGCAGCGTGTCGTTCGCGATGGTCTTGCGGTTCTAGACTTCCAGGGTGACACTTGCCTGGGCTTCAGCGACGCAAGACCCACAATGAACCACGATTTCGAAGAGGCCCGTCTTCACCGCCTGCTTGGTTGTCTGTCGGGTCTTGTCCGACGAGCCCGTGTCTTCGTATTCTTGTCCGCTGATGGTGGCTATTTCAGTCGTGCGTGCCATCCTGCATTCGGAAAACATATTTTCCACTCGTTCCATTCGCTTCACTTACTGCACTAAGGCAAATTCACATTTCCACCTGGGTCTCTCTTGCATCTCGATGCTCTTGAGCAGCTTGCGTCGCCAATTCTTGCATGAACGAGAGGTGGACACTCGCACTGCTCGTGGCATCCAAACTCAATTCGTGTTCGCACGCCCAACGCGTCCACCAGTCCACTTGCGCCTCCCAATACACGCACTTGTCCTCTGCTCGCTGGAGCACCGTTCGCTCGTCACCATTTCTAGCTCCTTCATTTTTCTCCATCGCAACTAAAATGAAGCTCCTTCTGGGACGTGTACATTTGTACCTGCCTTGCAGCCATCAACGACTTGGTCAAGCACCTCATTCCAGAATGTGCCGGCTCGAGGGAAGATGGTTGACATCTCGCTGGAGTGTGCGATCGTAGGTCAGGCAGGCACGTTTAACGTGACGATTGAAGACGGCAAGAAGGTTTCTGTGTTGAAGAATGCGATCAAGGAGAAGAAGCCTGACACGTTCAAGGGCGACGTTAAAGACCTGCAGCTCTTTCTAGCGAAGACGGCAAACGACGCGTGGCTGGATGGGACGGGGGTGGAAGCTGTGACGATGGATGAGACTGCTGCGGTACCTGTGCTGTTTGACGATAATGGAAACCGGCAAGGCTTCGTGAAGATGAACCCCTTGCTGTGGATCAAGAACGATCAGCACTTTGGAGCGAATTTTCAACCGGGTGAAGGTCAAATTCACGTGCTGGTGGTGGTTCCGGGGGATGCTGGAGTTGACGTGGCGTCAATTGAGCCCTCAGCTCTACCAACGGCAGTGCATCGCCATCCCGAACGTCTCAAGCGATGGACTGCAATTAACGAAATGATCCGACAGAAGAATCAGGAAGGAAACGAGAAGACGAGCAATTCAGACACCAACAAGAAGCGAACGAAGATAGATATCGATAGCTCGATACCATATTCAAGCCTGTCGTGGACCGATCTTGAGCCAATTCTGCCTATGGAGGAATTTAATCTTGAAGCGAGCCCCGTTCCTGACAAAGTTGTCGTAGAGCTACGCGATCGGCTCGTGGAAATACGGAAACTGTATGGGGATATTTACTCGGGAAAGGAAGTCAAGCGTCAAATCTATATTATGCCTATTATCGAAGCAGTATGCCTGATGCTTGGTGATGCCACGATTCTTGTTGAAGAGGATGTGAAAGGAAAGAACGTACATGTGCACGGTCGCTTCGAGTTCGTGCTGAAGCGTGACAGGAAGCGTGTATCCTGTCGGAAAGGGTGAAGCGAAGAGCACGCTTGTGCAGCAGGAAGGCAGATTGCAAAGTGATTAATTAAGAAGCCTGGCGGCACATGAATCTGAGAAGAGCCAGAGTGGACCTCCAGAAGCAGGGAGCTTCAACTACTGGGGTCATCAGGTTGAGTATCCAAGCTGGCTATCCCAACACTTCCCCGCCAGCGCTGGATGGGATAAGCTGGATGCCGATAGAGGCGCGCAGTTCACAAAATCGAGTCGTGCCTAATGCCTTGGTCAGACCGTCAGCGAGCATTTCGGTTGTGGGGCAATAGATTAGCCGTAGGAGTCCGCTCGTGACTGCTTCGCGAATTGAAAAGAATCGGCAATCCACAGTCTTCTGAGCTTCGGAACTCTTCCCGTTGGTTAGCCGCTTGATAGTGGATTTGTTGTCCATCATAGCAGGGATTGCCGGGCTGTCCTGAGTTTTCATCAGTCGTTCCACTAGCATTTTCGTCCACACTGCTTCCTCCACACCGTCATCGGCAGCGAGATACTCGGCAATCGTTGACGACTTCGATACAATCCGTTGTCTTTTGGTCTGCCAAGAAACCGGACAGTCAAATACTTGAACAAGGACACCGGAAACGGACTTCCGATCCTCCTCGTTGTTCGCCCAGTCAGCATCGGTGTACACGCGCACCGGAACTGCTTCAACATTGCGGCGATATATGAGCCCCATTTGAAAAGTCCCAGCAATATACCTGAGTATATTCTTGACGGCAACCCAATGTGCCTTGGAGGGATCCGACGCGTGCGCTGCGACTTGATTAACTGCATAAGCGATGTCGGGCCTGGTGACTCGTGCAAGATAGAGTAGTGCGCCAACTGCTTGGCGATACGGTACATCACCAGCACTCTCCTCATCCGGAGATCGACGATACAAAATCACGCCCTTGTCCAACGGAATTTTGCGGGGGCGACAGTCCTCCATGCCAAAGCGGCGTAAAATCTCCACCGCGAATTGTGACTGGTCGAGAGTAGTGATTCCTTGTGCGAAGTCCATGCGAATGCAAATTCCAAGAAACCAATTGATCTCTCCGAGATCCTTAACCCCGTACTTTTCACGAAGAGATTGCATGAGATTGTCCATTTCTCGCTCTTCCTGATAGCCGATGAGGATGTCGTCTACATAGATCAAAACAGTCAAGTTGTTAGTAGGGTGGATATACACGCACGGGTCCTCGCGTGTCGGGACAAAGCCAAGCTCGACTAGAAAACTGTTGATCTCCGAATTCCACTCCCGGCCTGCCTGCTTGAGGCCATAGAGGGCCTTCTTGAGCCGCCACACTTTGGATCGGCCACCCTCCTCAAATCCGCGGGGCTGCCGCATGTATATCACTTCCGTCAGCCCAGCCTTGACGTACGCCGTGGGAACATCGCCCTGGCGTACGCGCATGCCCATTTGGGTCGCCATTGCAAGGAACGCGCGAATTGAGTTCAATTTTGCAACAGGAGCATACGTCTCGTAATAGTCCTTTAGAAATTCTTGAGTGAAGCCCTGAGCACAAATTCGAGCCTTGAGTCGATCGACTTCCCCGTTTCCGTTAAGTTTGATTCTGAACACGAAGGTTGAACCGATCACGTGAGCTCCTGGAGGCGGGTCAACGAGCTCGAAAGTGTCGTTTGCTCGAAGTGCAGCTATTTCTTCTTGAATTGCTTTCTCCCAGAGCAGCCATTCTTTGGAAGCTCGAGCTTCCCTTATGTTGACGGGCTCGTTGATGACTTCACGTAGTGCAACATGGGCAGCACTTAGTGCCGCGCTAACATTCCGACTGGAAATGCGTTCGGATCGGCGGAAACGAGTCAGATCGGGGTTGCCGTTGAATTCTGCAACTTGAGTCGAGCTGAGTGGCGGACCAATGTTGTTCCGCTGGTCATCTTCCCCGCGATCGTCATTTTCGCCATTTTCGTAATTCGATAGGTCCTGTTCCTCTTCATCATCTTCCCCGACAATTCGGAGCGGTTCGTCTCGCGATGAAATGGCATCCGGAACAGGTTGAAGACTGGGGGGTTCCAAAAACACAACACTTCGACTGTGAATGATTTTGTGTCCTCGCCCAGTCACATATACAAAATATCCTTTGCGCTGCGGGTCGCTACCGACGAAAACGCCCGTCCTCCCCTTCGGGCGAAATTTGTACTGAGTGGACCTCTCGTCAGGGGGAATCATGACCACACAGCGTTGCCCAAAAGGCTTAATCAACTTCATGTCAGGTCTGCGCCCCCAAAACTTCTCAAAAGGGGTTTTCTCTTTATCCATGCGAGAGAGTACTCGGTTTCGGGAGTATACGGCACTCCTAACAGCATACTCCCACAAGTGATGGGGAAGCTTAGCTTGGAGCAGGAGCGCACGGGCCGNGTCAGCTATTGTACGGTGAGTCCGTTCAATAACGCCATTCTGATGATGAACTTCCGGCTCCGACATTTCAGCAGTGATGCCTTCGCTGTGGCACAGTTCAATAAAGTCTCCAGCTAAGAACTCGCCCCCATTGTCAGATCGGTAGACTTTAAATCGATCCAGCTTTTTGAAGCGCCGATTGACGATGTTGATGTAGTTTTGAAAGCAGTGAGTGGCGTCGCTCTTCTGCTTGAGGAAGTAAACCGTAGTATGTCCTCTCCATTTAAGTGCATAATAGTAACGGTTTCCGTGGTAGCTTCGCTGAAAGGGGCCGGCGAGGTCCCCATGGCAGACTTCGTTCTGGGCAGAAATTGATCGAGACGCTCGGCGGGGTGCAGGAGCCCGGCTAATTTTGCTCATTGCACAGACTTCACATGTCTTCGATGGTGTGAGGGGACCAACAATCTTGAGACCTTTGACGGCGTCGGATTTAGAGAGTTCAGCGATGGCGTTGTAGTGTAGATGACCCAATCTCTGATGCCAATCTTCGATGGAGTTGGGCCGTATTGCCGTTGCGGCAACGCCCGCAGGAATGTCGAGGGTGTACACTCCTCGATGAATTGAGCCACGCAGAATTGGTTGATCATAAATCAGGCATTCCTTGTCAGTGAATTCTACCTTCATGCCCTGGTCAATGAGCTGCTTCACCGAAATCAACGTCTGCTTGAGGCCTGGGGCGTAGACGACATTGTCGAGCACAGCTCCATTGAGCTTATTCACTACCATTTTCCCCTTCTGATTGCCGCAAATGAGGTCCCCGTCCGCAATCTCGACGGCATGCAAGTCACAGTCTTGAAGATCAGAGAGAAGACTGCGCATTCCGGTGACATGGTAGGTGGACCCGGAGTCAATAATCGGGGCGTCAGTGAGGATTCCAGGATCGAAATTGTCTATCCGGTTCCTCAAAGACTCCCGCGAACTTCAGTCGTACGACTCGAAACCTTCATCTTCCTCTTTGCCGGTGCCAGCATCTGCTTCGCTGGTGGGCTTGGAAAACGAAGCGCGAGCAACCTGGGCCATGCCTCCTTGTTTGAGTAGGATGTACCTGTCATGGTACCCCGTGGTGTGTCCTAGTTCTCCACAAGTGTCACACCGCGCCTTGGAGAAGTCACGGCGCTTGAACGTGTTCTCATTCTTGAAGTTCACCTTTCGCTTTCCCAGCGTTGACTTGGTGTTATTTGATGCAACTTTAGCGAACTTAATTTCCGGTTTGGGTGCGCCAGAGGGACGAGGTTGAGTAGGCTTCACTATGCCTTGGTGCCCAGCAATAGAGCACAGTTTGTTGATGGCCCTATCCATTTCTCGCAGTGGGCGATCGGAATCTTCACGGATGACCAGGCGAAGATTGTCCGTGTGCTTGTACCAAGCGTTGACTATGAAAGAACTCAGTGCGGCATTGTTCGAGTCGATAGTCTCCAGTCCGGTTGTCGTGGCTGCTGCAGCCATGGCTCGGAGACGCAAAGAGTACTCTCGATAAGTCTCGGCATGCTTCTTCCGCTCACTGGCGACCATCAACATGATCTGCTGGTTCGATAGCTTGCTGCTGAACTCGCTCCTTACTTTACCGCAAACGTACTCAAAGGAGTGCGATCTCAGCTCGTGAATGTTCGCAACATACCATTGACTGGCCACGCCCCTCAAATGCTGGAACAACAGAGCATTCTTCATGCGATCTGGCAGTTGAAGATCATGGAGGTCTTCTTGCGTGTTGAGCAAGGCCTGGAAACGTGTGATCCACGCCGAAATGCCAGAGTCGAGTGCTCCCGGAAGTGACGAGCCGTCGAATGTTTCCATCTTGAACGACTTGATCACTCTGTCGTACCGCTTGTCACTTGCACGCGCGTGCTGACCATTTCTCCCACGGCCTTCGCGCTCAGCTCGACCTTCTTCACGGTGATCGCGAGGATCATGCCAGTCACGTCCTTCACGCTCAGCTCGAGCGTCGCTTCGCGAGCCGCGTTCTGCACGTTCTTGGTCATCCCAGTCTCGCACTTGGCGCTCAGCGCGGTCGTCGTCACGTGGTTCATGCTCTGCGAGCTCAGAGTGTTCATCACTGCGTTGACCATGCTCAGCGTGCTCAGCTGGTTCGTCGCCACGTTGGCCGCCCTCTTGACGTACTGCGTGTCGTGGTCCTTCACCTACCCCTTCTTCCCCGAGCTGGCGGTTATCGATACGTCCTTGGTCTTGCGGGTCCATCGGGTAGCGATGATTCAGAGGTGGTGTTGTAAACGAAGCCTGCGGCTGTTAACCTGTCGGAAAGGGTGAAGCGAAGAGCACGCTTGTGCAGCAGGAAGGCAGATTGCAAAGTGATTAATTAAGAAGCCTGGCGGCACATGAATCTGAGAAGAGCCAGAGTAGACCTACAGAAGCAGGAAGCTTCAACTACTGGGGTCATCAGGTTGAGTATCCAAGCTGGCTATCCCAACACGTCTGACTGACAGCGGAATGCGCTGCGTTGCGTTTGCAGTACGCCGAGAGATTCTAAGGCGCAGCAGCCGACACATTCTGTTCTTACTATCACTGCTGGATATGGTAGCCACCTATTTGGCGGTATGTTTTTTCGTTATTACCACTAACATACATGTACTTGCAAACACTGCGTCAGCTTGCCATGACTTGGGGTTATACCAAGGTGCCCAGCCCATCCAACTTGCTCGAGCGAAATCCTCAAAGCTTCAACAAGTAAATTATTATTTTCAGCCAATAAGATCATGCATTTCTTAGGTAGCAAATCCATCCTACGATTTTGCCAGATAAATGATTATTGGGGTCATTCATATTGAAATTATTATTGAGCAATACAATACCTATTATTTCATTGTCCCGCCATTTTCCCAAATCAAACAGCCCAATAACCGGCAGCATGACTCGACGCGGCATCTTCCTGCTCTTCGAGGGCGTGGATCGCTGCGGCAAGACGACGCAGACCAAGCTTCTCCATGAGGCGCTAAACGCCTCGTCCCCCGCCCACCCGTCCGCGCTGCTGCACTTCCCGGACCGCAGCACGGCCATCGGCCAGAGCATCCACTCGTACCTCACGAGCTCCGAGGCCATGGACGACCACGCCATCCACCTGCTCTTCTCGGCCAACCGCTGGGAGGCCGCCAGCAAGATCGAGAGTCTGCTGGCCAGTGGACAGCACATCATCATGGACCGCTACTCGTTCAGCGGCGTGGCCTTCTCCGCCGCCAAGAGCGGCATGTCGCTCGACTGGTGCTGGGCGCCTGAGATCGGCCTGCCCAAGCCCGACGCCGTCATCTTCCTGGACGTGCCGGTCACGCAGGCGGCGACCCGCGCCGACTTCGGCCAGGAGCGGTACGAGACCACGGCCTTCCAGGAGCAGGTGTACAAGAACTTCTACCACATCATGGAGCGCACGTCGCCCAAGTGGCACGTTGTAGATGCAACGGGCACCATCGGACAGGTGCACGACAAGGTCATGGCAATTGCCAAAGACACAATTGCCAATTACGCAAATTCGCCACTGAACCACTTTGAAAAATTGTGAATGAATTGAATCAGAGAAAGTGAAAAAAAGTGAAAACAAAAATGGGTAAGATGAGGAAGAGGTGATTCTTTTTTTTTTTCAAGAATGGGTCTTGTTTATCTCGTTTTTTATTTGAAATTTATTTAGAGTTTGTTTTTCCTGGATGTGGGTCATGCAAGAGCTTCGGTACAGTTGGCTGGAGTTCCGTCGGGTGAGCGAGCAGAAACTTTCGGACGGGATGGAACCGCGTGGAGAAGATTTGTGGCGGTTGTGCTCGAGTTGGTGGTTGCTGTTGATCGAGAACTTGTGGACGGCGTTTGGTGGAGGAATTTGTGCATCAGTGCGAAATCCGCGCGTAGACTTGTGCCGTCCGTGTTGCGGTGATACCGTCGACTACCAGCGCTGCCTTGGGTTAGTGGACGCCGTTTGAGTTGGGCGGTGGTTGTCGCTGCAGTCGGAGATTGGTGAGGCTCTTGTGTACGGCTGGAGAGACAAGTGGTGACTGGGATATTGGCTGCGTGGGGGTCGACTCGATGTCGGTCTCGATCTCTTGTACCGAGAAGAGAACCCCGACCAAGACTGATCTTCCCAATGTTGATATGCATCGCGTCGCTGGTAGTTGTGTCGGATATTCCGTCTGGGAGGTCGCCCTCTCTAGCTCGTCGGAATCGCTCGCCTTCTAACCACATTTGAGACTGCATTTGGCCAAGAAAAGGCTCCCAAGCTAATGGAATTTTCACAGGAAGACAAAACCGAAGCCAACCTATTGCTTCCTGCGAGGTGAAGTTTGAATGCTTCATCAAGTAGCACCCGATGCATGTCGCCGCTGACACACAACCAGAGCCGCTAGAGGCGTTGACTGCGATGAGACCCTCGGTGCCTTCGCAAATTTCGAGAAATCTATTGACGAGAACTTCATCCGTTGGAGTAAGCGATATCGCGGATGCAGGTGGGGAAGATGATGAAATGTCATGCGCTTCCAGCCCTTGCGCAGTGAAAGTACCGAGTTCTGAGTTACTTTTGCCCAGAACCACCACGAGTGAGACTTTTCGTCGCTTGAGAGCAGATATCGTGCTGTTCCGGTCATCTTCTTGCTCGGAATCGGCAGTTTTTCGGCCTGCTTCTCCAGTCAAGGGTCCGTTGTATACAATGAAGCGCTGAGAGATTGTCCAGAGGTTCGGCTCTTCGTCCCAATCCGGTATTGATGTGGTACTCGTCCCGTCACCACTAAATTGACCCAGGAGTTCCTTCTCCAGACCTTTGGCTATTCCTACAAGCGACACGAGAAGATTTGGCGGGTCAAACGGATCTGATGATGACAAATAGGACGAGAAAAGATAGGGCATGTGCTCAAATGGGGCCAAAGCTTCATGAGGAGGCAGCTGAAGGTACAGAAGTCGCCATCTGCAAATGAGGTGAATAGCTTGGATTTCTTCTCGAAGATGTCGCCTTCTCAAGAAGAAATAATGCACTTTTTCGCTGGTAGGATGTCGTATTGTAGCAGCGTCTTCGGCGACTGGAGGTGCCGTGGTCGAACTCAAGATGCCGGTCAGGAAAGAGTTGAAGCGGATTGTCTGAGAAATTCCAAGTACGAAATCGCTGGATGAAAGTTGTTCCTGGAGTGATACGAAGTGGATGCCTGGTGTTCTTGGGAAGACATGTCGCTCCAACGTCGGTGTTGAGTTACGGGTTGAATCCTTCGGACGACGAATTGAACAAGTCGTTCGCTCCCGAATCACCACAAGATAAAATCGTCGTGGGAGGAACTCGATCGGGGCAGGCGAGAGACCAGACCGACGCCTCATTTTCACCGACACCCGCGTCGCGCACTGGTCTCGATGGATAACAGAAAACCTTAAGAATACCTGCAATTTAAAGCAATTGCCGCAGCATGAGCTGACAATGTCAATGTGGTAAAAAGACAGCTAGCTAACCTCAGCCTAGTGCTGTCGGTTGCCTAAAAATACTGAAGCGTTTGCGTGAGCTAAAATGGATTCATCAAATGCTCACACCAAAAGGTGATCCAGGTAGGAGATCGAGGGTGTATGAGGGTGACACCCAGAAAATGTCCAACTTGGCGC
This sequence comes from Phytophthora x cambivora, assembly GCA_000443045.1. Lineage (NCBI taxonomy): Eukaryota > Oomycota > Peronosporomycetes > Peronosporales > Peronosporaceae > Phytophthora > Phytophthora x cambivora. The sequence goes on along the minus strand of KE588646.1, from coordinate 5,987 downwards.
CATTGTTGACCCCATTCTCCAAGAATCAACGAGCAAAATCCAAGAAGTATGTCGCTATTGGACGGGACATCAACGATCCCAGTCCTTACGGATCTCTTGGAGGGGTTAAGTCACGGAAGAAGAAGAAGAAAATAAAAGCTCAAATCGATGTTCATAGAGTGGATTCGAAGCTGTGTCACCAATACGAAGAGGCTTTACGAAGACGTGACTTTCGCCAAGTTCTGTGGATGATCACAAACGGTGACATTCCAGCCAATTACGAAACAAAGACCGGGGAGACTGCACTACTCGCTGCAGTATCGGCGAAGAACGTGGACGCACTCGAGGTATTAATGAAGAGGTACGATGTATCATGCCAATACTCGGGTCTTGCTTGATATCAAAGTGCTTAACGATGAATTTTGCAAACCCATTCAGCGGCGTTTCTATCGATACTTCCAATCGAAAGGGATACACCCCGCTCATGAAAGCTATCGCTGTGGCTGTACCGGAGCATCGACCTCTTTCCAAGGAAACCCCGTTATCAAACAATAATGGTGAAGAGCTTCCGATTCGAAGCGCTCGTGTAGATATTGTCACCACGGGTAGCTATGAAAATGACATCGTTGAGAGTGTTCTCGCGTTCGAGCCGAATCTGCTTCAGACAGATCAGTCAGGAAGAACCGCCTTCGATTGGGCGAAGCTGACGGGGAACACGCAGGTACTCGAATGGTTGGAGCAGCGCCAGCGAGACAAATCCATCCAGTTTCAGAGTCTTTCGAATCGCCAAGAGCGAGTAGCGCAGTGTCAAGAGCTTCTGAGTCGTCACGAAGGATACGTCCAGTCCATTGAAAGCATGATCGCACCACAGTTCTTCGACGAAGGTGAACTTATCAAGTTCCTAAAAGCGACGACGATACCATCGACTGAGTTTTTCAGAGCTCTCACCGATTTAAAGACTATGGTGGATGCGCCGACAGCTATTCCATTCCGATCGAAATATTTCGTCAATGTCGAAACACGAGAAGGCTGGACCCCCTTAGCAAAGTGTGCAGCTTTCGGGTACGTCGCAGCTGTACAGGAATTGCTCGCGTTGGGAGCCGATCTTCACTATGAAACCAGGCTGAGGCATACTGCAATGACGTGGGCGTCCTATTGTGGCCATGAGGCCGTCGTGTTGCATTTACTTCGCATTGGAGTGGATGTGAATCAAACGACGAGAGATGGCAAGACGGCGTTATTGCACGCCATTAGCAATTCGCAGGTCAAGATCGTGCACCATCTACTTCTCGCCACGCGTGACCAGAGCTTTCCAGCAAAACCAATTGAAACTTTCGCCTCTGAAATCGACCCACAACTCAAGAAAAAGTATATCAAAAGCGGCCAAAGGTCTACAAAGGTTAAACTCGTTGAAATGGAATGGCACGAAGCATTTCTGAAGAAGATGCGGTGGCAGGACCAAACTGGTAAAGATGCCCTCAAGCAGGCGCAATATGCTGTGGAGCAGGCACATTTGGTCTGTACCGACTTGCAAGACGAACCAAGTTCGGACCTTGATGAAGCGTTAACTCCAGCGATTCAAGTTCTTCGACAGGTTCAAAAGGCCATCCAGGACGCAGAAGACCACAAACTGTACGTTAGTACACACGCAGAGCGAACGAAACTTACGATGTGTCATCACGACGGCTGCAGCTTTATGGCCCCCAAGGACGTGCTGCCGACGCATGAGCGGCATCATTGCACAAAGCGTCTAATCCAATGTGATAATTGCGATGCCTCGTTCATTTTCGAAGAGCGAAGCCGGCACGATGCTCACGTTTGTCCAATGCGGCGTGTGTCCTGTACAAACTTTCAGTATGGATGTCAGGACCAAATGCTTTTCAGAGACCGAGACCACCACCTCACTCATCACTGTCGAAAACGTGACTTGGAATGTCGTCTTCTGTGTGGAGCCGTCGTACGCTTTGATGAGCTGGACGATCACGAAAGTGCCCAATGTCCTTTACGAATTGTTGCGTGTGATCAGGGATGTCTAGCCACTTTCACTGCAAATTTTGCCAAGACCCACAGAATTCGGGAATGTCGGAAACGAATGATTTCTTGCACTGGGAAGAACTCTGTGAACGGAGGGTGCGGCATGTTGGTGAAATGTGAAGATATGGAGTTCCATTTATCTACATTGTGTGAACTGCGAGAGCTCTCGTGCAAATGGGCTGCATACGGTTGTGAAGAAACAATTGCTGGGGCTGCTGAGGCGCGACATCATCACGAAATCAATGAATGCCCCTTCCGACTGGTATCGTGTCGAAATGGATGCGAGTTGAGCGGGCAAATATTGGCATGTTTTGCTGAAGAACACTATCGTTGGCAATGTGTGCTGGAAAATAAGGCGTGCCCTAATCATTGTCATGATTCTGCTCGGCTAGAAGCGACTGCCGTGCAGTTACCTGAACACCTTATGATTGTGCATTGGCTGCAAGATGCTGGCGACTGCCCTTTGAGGAAGACTTATTGTCCGCTAGATTTGTGCGGCAAACACATCCGGCTTTTCGACAGTGAACTTGAACGTATCGATTCTTTGATGAGTGGAGATGACAAAATTGCTCGAAGTGACGGCAGAACCACGAGCGTGAAGGTTATGAGGAAGCGCATTCAGAAATACGAAGTGTTTCTTGCCAGGATGGGCAGCGGGCAGCGTCAAGAAGTTGAGTCCGAATTGGAATCACTACTAAATGATTTCCAGAAATCTAAAACGAAGAAATTCCTCGCTGAATGGCTCCAAACTCTCTACAGGAACCTACAGCTAACTTGTGACCAACTCGAAAGGCAGAAGAATGATTCCTCTCGCATTTGTCGTATCCTAACATTCGATCCGACAAAAGCTCAACATTTACTCGAGTTTCCTGATGGTCACTCGGTTTGGTTATCACTTGATCTGCGTGAGTACGATGTGATACTACCCCAAGATTTCGATGGTGTAGAACAAAGTTCTCAGTACTTCCGCTGTGGGCTTCTAACGGCCAAAACAATGGCAGCTCATGTCGAAGATGAGTGCTGTCATCGATTGGTTCCGTGTCCTCTCAGCTGTGGACAGCGACTTTCAGCGCACACCGTTGAGTTTCACTTAGCAAAACGCTGCAACATGCGCAATGGTAAATGCCGGTTGGGTTGTGGAGAAGTCATGACATTCTCGCTCCTGGTGGAGCACGAAACGAATCACTGTATGTTGCGGTCCGTATTCTGCGAGCATTGCCACTCCTCCTTTCCAGTGAAAATGCTAGAAACACATCTCGACAAAGAATGCCAGCGACGCCCTCGAGGTTGCAGACTTGGCTGTTCCTTAAAAGTTGCTTGGGCTGACACAATTGAGCACGAGTCTACTCAATGCCTTAAACGCCTGATACAATGCAAAGTTTGCGACGGAGAGATCTGGTTTTGCGAGCGTGACAAACACGAGAAGGAGGAGTGTCCACTACGCGTAGTTGGTACATGTGAAACTGGGTGTGGACAAATCTTACGCCACAACGAGATCGCTCATCATCTTCTGTTCCGCTGCACCAAGCGCCTTGTCGACTGCAAACAGTGCAAGCAGCGAATGCAGTTCGATTC
>KE588628.1:767-12508 GCA_000443045.1 Phytophthora x cambivora | reverse complement strand
CGAAGGGGAACTGCATCTGGCTCTGCTGCGTCTGCGTGTCCACACTCAGCGGCGTCGCGTCCTCCTCCTCCTTCTCCTGTTCCTTCTCCTGTTCTTGGTCCTCTTCCTTCTCCTGCTCTTGCTCCTCCTTCAGCTGCTTCTCATCCTCCTCCTCCTTGGGCGCGTTGTCTTCCTCCTCCTGTTTCTCCTCCTTCTTCTCGTCCTTGGGCTCCTCTTCTTCTTCTTCCTCCTCCTCCTTCACAGCCTCCGCCGTCTCCTCTGTGGTCTCCTCCGTAGTCGTGTCTTTGTCCTCGATCTCTTCTTCTTCTTCCTCCTCGTTCTCGTTCTCGTCGCCCGCCGACTCCTGCGCCTCCTCCTCGGGCTGCGGCGGCGGCTGCTCCTCGTGGGCCTTGAGGGCCGCGGGCTGTGGCGACTCGTCGCGCGCCGCGTCCTCCATGGGCTCTGTGCTCGCTCTGTCGCTGGCTCACGCGGCTGGGGGACGCCCGGCTCGTGTCTCTGCGGTCTCCTTCGTGGCGGGGCTTAAGCGCAGGATCCGGAGAGTGAATGCGCTCCTCCTTTCCTTTGGCTTCTTCCGCTTCCGCATTATGACCGCGCGGCTCGTCGTGGCGCGCGTGGCGGCGGGAAAAACCTCTTGGACAATGTATACTGGGGGCGGCCGCACTCGGGCGAAAAACCTCGTTTTTGGATCGAAACGGGACACTCCAACGATCATCTCTGTCCGGGATCGTATGTCTCCAAAGTCATCACGGCGCAAAATGCAGCCATGATAAGCTTATCAACACTCTTGGTGACGCCCCTGCTTGGCTGCACATGCATCGGTTGAGGTTGGTTTGCGACGATTCGGCGCTTTGTATGAGTATTGATGGCTTTGGCCGACTGAATTTCGCTGGTGCGATGTTAAATGAATGCCGTGCGGACTGGTACCCGACCTCGGACAGCAGTCCGAACCACCAGGTGCATGCATGGCATGCCCCCTTTCTACCTCGCCGCCGCCGCTGAGGTGCATGCTTGAAGCTGTATCCATCAAATCGCAACGTCGGACCAAAGACGAGCAGCAACGTTTGGGGCACGGGATGGGAAGGGCCACGGTCTCACCAATTGCTCCACGCCAAGCAGCATTGCGCCGATCTTCGCGATCACGGCCGACTGATGTTTGTAACCGCGCGGGGCTTTCGCGTTCCAGTGCTTGGCTGAGTCCATAATCTGCGACCACTGTCGAGTGCCGACCGAACGCCTCCGATAAGCTTACGATGTGATCAGCGACGTGCGTGATGATAGTGCACTTGTCGACGGACAGCTTGCCGGTGTTATGCGTCAGCATCTGCTGCCAGTTGTGTGACCGCAAGGCTGAGAAGTCTATCGACCTATCGGTGGGGTGTTAGATGTGTACATGTACTGCAGCACCCGATGGTCAATCACGACTATAATACCCAGCATCTCGACCGCCATGTGACTTCAGCCGACCCAAGCTGGAAGTTACTTCATTCGTTATGGCCTTCGCAAGCTGACGATTTTTATTATCCAGTCTGTGATTAGCGAGTTAGCATATCTCTACTAGGCTTACGTGAATGCAGAAGTATTAGCTACGACGTCGAGTAAAGCTTACACACCGATTCCTATCAGCAAGTTCGTGCTACCGTTAGAAATCTAGCCATCAAACCATTCACACCACTCCTACTCTCTTCGAATGGTGAGGAAATGAAGTCCGTGGGCACTGAGTCCTGACTCAAAGCTCGTCCTCCAGAGCGTTCGCGTCTCCATTTGCATTTTCTCGGCGCTTCTTAGCCTCCGCGCCGACGCGATAGAACTTGGCGCTCTCCGTCTTGTTCAAACCGCGGTGCTTCTGCTTATCCCAGCGCGACATCAGCTTTTTGTTTCGGCACCCAGTGCCCCCTTCCCAGTGGTGGGTCGTCACCTTCTTCGAGGCAACGTCGTTACCGCACGCACAGATTTTGACTGAGCTTGACTGTTCCTTCGAGCACAACCCGCAGATCATCCGGCTGGCAAGCTTTCCAAGGTTGGCTTGAGGGCAGTCGGTCGAGTCATGGCATACATCGCATGGGAACGCTTTGCCGCAACATTGGAACCGGAACCAGCGCAGCGAGTGTCTGTAATGGTCACAGGCTCCATTCCGAGGAAGCGGTTGGCCCAGTTCGAAGTTCTGCACGACTTGCTTGCCTCCTTTCTTGCTCTCACTAGCCTTCACGACGCTTCCGTTGGGCGATTTACTCCGCTTTCGGTTCGATCCCTCCAACTGCCTGGCCAAGAACCGTTTTGCCATCACTGCAAGTTTGGTGTGGCAATCAAAGCAGGCTTGCTCTGATCGCTGCATTGGCGCAACTCTCTCGAGCAATGCCTCACATCCACACTCCAGACAGGTGGCCAGCATGTCGGACGGCAGAATATCAACAATCGAGCAGTTCTCCGTGTCCACATAAGCTAGCACGGGACTCTGCGCGTGGGCGAACACGGGCCGCATCAGGACGTGATGAAGCACACTGCACCGGGGACACCACTTCTGAGTCTCTGCTGAGTCCAAGCTCAGAACGACGTCAAACGTGAGCGGGCAGTTATCGCACTGCACCTGGCAAACAAGCCGATGAGCGATTAGTGTGCCCACCTTGTGCAGCAGGAGATCTTCGAGGCATATCTGCGTGCCCTTTGCTTCAGGTTCGGTCTCAATGATGATACGCTCCTCAGGTGGGATGATCCTGGAGTTACGGACACTTTCCTCGCTTTCAGTCGAGGCTGGCACGTTGCCTGCAGCACCGGCGGTGATGTCAACACCACGCCGCACGAGGTCGCATAGGTACTGGAAGCGGTCGATGCATTCGTTCAAGGTGCGGCCGTCCACTTCGCTTGCTATGTTCGTCCAGCGCTCTTCCTTATCCATGGACGCTGGGTACTTCTTCAAGGCCATATCAAGTGCACGCTGCTGCACGTCAGACCACTCACCGCTGTCCTCGTTCACTGTTATTTGTGCTGACCCACTGGAGGCGCCCAGCTGCACCACAACAGCGCGTTGCGGTTTGTCCTCGTGAGCTTTGCTGCCATCCTTGATCTCGTGGGAGAACTTGCATTTGTCTCCGTCACGGCACTTGTCACGGGCGAAAAACTTGCACTTCCGTACGCGCGTTTTTCTCTTCTTTGGCTTCGGTGCCGCAACGGCTTTTGCCACGTCAGGTTGTTGTGCTGGTTCAGCTTTGTCGGTATCCGCATCCAAACCAGCAGATGCTTCGTCGCCCTTCCCGTCCTTCGACTTCTTCGGTCTCTTTTCGTGCGAGAACTTGCACTTGTCGCCCTCTGTGCACGTGCCTCTTGCGAAGAAGCGACAGAGTCGTCGACCGCGTCTTCTCTTCGGAGTCTTCTCACTCTCGACGGTGGCCGCAGGTGTCCCCTGATCTGTAGCTTGGTCGGTCGTCACCTCATGTTTAGTATCCGGCTCCGGGTGGCAGGTTGAGCGGATCTCCTCTGTTTTGATGTCGGCCATGCTGTTTCTTGCTTCGTTTCGACAGGTGATGCTTCTCCTTGTCTTCCACTGCCACCAGGGTTCGAAAACTGGGATAAAGTTTTTTTGGGTTGTTGAATTTTTAAATGTCCCGCCCACCCAAATTATCCCCAGTTGGGGTTATTTGGGTTGTAGCCATTTGGCTAGCATACTTGAAAATTGTATGCAGTACTTAAGTAAAGTGAAATCGCAAACTCTATAACGGTGGAGCAGCGTCAATCTACCGGACAAACCGCGCCACACAAGTGAGATAAGCTTGCTTCGGTAAGCCTGTTCCATCTCGAAAGCGCTCGACCAATTTCACAGTTATCAAGGATATCTTCATACCCAGTATACAATTTTCAAGCTTAAAATGACGTCATCGGCCTTTAATAAAACCAAAACCTAAACCCACCCACCCACGGTTCTTGTCACACCCACCTGCCCAAATTTGAAACCATGGGTTTTGGCGAACCCTGACTGCCACTAGGTGCTTTTGTCTTCGAACAAAAGTTCAGAAATGTTATAATAGGAACTTCCTATTTGGAAGGACGCAATGCTACTGGCTGATTATCTGCCGGACCGATTGTTCCCAGAAAATTAGATCGGATGTTTACAAACGCCGAGGATAATGTGAAAGTTCACCAACACCCTTGGCCCAAGGGTGTTGTTGGGTGTTAATGCACGTAAGAATGTACGCGGATACTACAGTTTGGGTAGAATGATGAAAGCATTGTTATTATCGAGCACTTTTAGTCCGTTGAGGTGCCGCGGCCGTACTCTAGTCACCCCGCTAACGTTAGCGCTATTACGCGTTCGTCGAGACGCCATCCTTGTACTGGGGCTTGAGCTCGTAGCAGCTCTTGTTGGGGCCCTTGCGGTGGTAAACGCAAATCTCCTTCAGCACCTCCTTCAAGAACGACTGCAGCACCAAATGCCATCGAGGGAGCAAGAAAGGAATAAACAATTAGAGAATTGAAAGTGGAAAAATGTGGCCAACAAAGAGGCCAAGCACCGTACCTCCGGCTGACGGCAATGATAGTTGAGCTCCTTGAGCGGCCAGTACTCGCGCTCCTCGAAGTGGTGGAACACAAGGTTCTTCAGTTCGTCCTGTGTTGCCGAGCAGACATTTAGTATTTGCTCGAACGCACAAAACAACAACAAAAACGCGACTCGTACCTTGCTCATCTTGATCTTCTTGTCCGACCTGTCCAGAAGCTTCGAGTCGGCATCGTCCTGAGCACGCAGAGATCACACCAAGTCACTTCGACGCAATCAAAAACAACAAAACTTTGTTGCAGCAAGATACAAACCTCCTCATTCTCAGCATCGGCTTTTTCAATAGTAAACTGAATCCTCGCCTTCTTCACACGCGGCAGGTCCTCCAGCGGCTGCACAATTCTATAAAAAATAAAAGGCAACAGCATTAATCACCCTCTCACCCTAAATACCAGTCCCCATCAGTCCCCGCACCTCGTCTTGACCATCGACTTGATCAGACGCTGCTTGCACATCTTGCTGTACTGGTCGTTGCGCTGGGCCATGATCGTGCAGCTGTTCTTCACCGTGCCCTCAATCGCCATGCGCCCAGAGCCATCGAGCGAGAAGACCTTGAGCTTCAGCGGAGTCTCGCTGATCTCGATACGGTACTCAGTCGGGATGTCGTCCTCCAGCGTGCTCGGGTTCACCGTCAGCATACCCTACACACCATCACCCACAGCCAGCACTCAGTACGTTCTGCAGTGACTCTGCCAGTCGTCAGCTCTCGTACCTTGCGGCGGCCCAGCACGCTCTTCTTCTCCAGCTTGATGGAGCCCAGCATCAGCTCGCTCTCTGAGATCACAGTACTGAAATAAGTCATTTATATTATGTATTGGAGGGTGGCAGACTCGTTAAGTACCTTGCACGTTCTTCCACGACGTKCCGAGAGCCGTCTRGCCAGTGATACACACGATGAATCGTTAGTTTAAGGRCCAAAKACTGYGCAAACCCAACTCCAGMCGCAGCKTATAGCGAGGTAGRGTGRYMGAGAAGTAGGAAACGCACCGGGATCTTGGCCAGGTACACCTCGCGGTCCTCCAGCTCGAGGTGCAGCGGCTCCACCACTTCCTCCTGCTCGGCCATGTTGACCTTAGCGTTTTGTATCGGAAAGTGAACCCGGACTCCAAACCCAATAATAACCTCTAACATTATATATCCGGTTTAGACAGGGTATTGATAATAGCATGTATATTTGTAACAGTATATATCCTTGTGAAACCGATATTAGACGTCATTGTTTTATGGTGCAAACCTGCATCATCTGATGTCAGATCAGAATCGTGAATCAGCACCATGACGGCGTCAGTACTGCTACTGAAGGCGGCGGATGAGAAGTACAAGGCTGCGCTGGAGCAAAGTCCCGCTTATGATTCAGGCTCATCTCGACGCACGTTGGAGGTGCATTTCACGGACGTGCTGACGTTCGAGTACCTGCACTCGGCGGAGCTGCTGGACGTGCTGACGCACTTGGAGCGCTACAGCGGCATCCTGGTCACTAGTCCGCGCAGTGCAATTGCAGTGGACACTGTGGTCAATGCACTGGACGCGGAGCTGAAGCACCAGGTGCTGGCCAAGTTGCGAGCCCTCCCCGTGTTCTCCGTGGGTGCCGCCACATCTCGAGAGCTGCTGCCGCTTGGAGTGGTCTGCCGAGGCGACGAGGCCGGCTCCGCTGACGTGCTGTCCGAATACCTGCACCAGGACGGCGTCCTGCCTATGGATTGCAAGGACAAGCCGATGATGTTTCTGTGTGGCGACAAGCGTCGAGACACGCTCCCCGACAGCTTCCGGTCGCGGGGTCTGCCGCTGGAAGAGCTCGTCGTGTACCAGACTTGCGCCGTGGAGAAGGTTGAGTTCCCTGCCCAATGCAACGTGCCCGACTGGATCGTATTCTTCAGCCCCAGCGGGCTGAAGGTGGTGAAGGATCTGCCTTTGCCTTGGCAGTCGATCCGGAAGGCTGCTATCGGTACGTAAGCTCAGCTTAGCACACACACACACCCTTTCAGTCTTTCCAGCAGTTCAACCTAACAACATCTCGTCGTATTTCGCAGGCAAGACAACTGCAGCAGCTCTCCACGAGCACGCCGTGTCCACAGCGCAGCCTTTCTGGGAAGCTAACGTCGTGGCCCCCAAGCCGAAACCGGACTCCCTCGCCAGCGCCATCTTCGCCTTCGAAGACGAGCACAAGCTGTGAAAAATGCGTTCAAAACGCAGCGAAATAAAGCACCAGCGTATCTACCAACTGCACGCAATGGACAAAAGGCTCAATGCTCATTGAAGATTTAGCATCACTGCCTCCGAGCATCAGCTCCGACTGTTCCGCACACTGCCGCGTGTCTTCCTCCTGCTCTGCTTCTTCTCCCGGGGGAATTAACCCTTCTTTTAGCTGGCTGAACTGCTGATTTTACTCGTCGTCCTCCGCCTTGCGCGGCTGCAGCGCGAGCTTCAGCGCCTATGACGGAGGTCAGATACAAATATCGTGGAATTAGTCCGAGGATTTAAGGGCTTAATTGGGAGGAAAAGGGCTCCCGCACCTCGGCTCCTTCCCGTCGCGCGTTCCAGTCGGCGATGGGGCCGGTGATGATCTGCATCGTGGCCGCGACGAGGCCGCCGGTGAGCAAGTAGCGAGCGATTCCGTTCATACTGGGGACGCGACTTGGGGCTTCTGAGGCTGCGGTGGAGAGGAGAGGGCACGCCCGGCGGAATTGTGTGCCCTACATCAATTCCAAATGTAGGTGATACGAAAGTGCAAAAGTGGGTGGTAATGTCAAGTTGAAGTGAGTCGTTGCCAGCCGTTGATAACCAACCTGCTGCCGTTTGACTCTGAAACTGCAGGACGGCAGTCTGCACTCGATGCAGCCAAGTCCAACGGTGGCCAGCGACGCTCGCCGTGGTTTTTAGCTGTGGACAGACGATGAGCTAACGGAGAACTGAACTACGACGTCATTTGGGGTCAGCAGCAATGTGGCCATGAAGCATTACGACGGAGCGTCGGTGCTAACGACAGCGGCGCACGTTTTTCTTCCTGCTAGTCGATCACAATGCCCTGAACCACCAAAACCAAGCCTTTGGTCTTGACGCTGGAATGAGAACTGGCCCGTGCTCACTTTTCAACTCACCTTCACAAGCTCAAGACCATGAAGACATCAAGCTCCATCTCAATTTTGGTCGTTGCTGCGGCTCTGTTGTCTTCGAAAGCCGACGCCTCGAAGGAGTTCGTGGCTTTGCTTCCCAACGGCGGCAACGTCCCCGGTGCATCCGCCATCGGCCACTCGGACAACACTGGGAGATCGTCCGCTACGAACGCGTTCGGCAACGCCTTTGCCGACGCCGGGAAGTCATGGACGCTGAGTTTGTGCCAGGCTGACACTGATGGCGACGGACAGACCAACGGCCAGGAGCTGGGCGACCCATGCTGCGAGTGGAGCGTAGGGTCAACGCCACGCTGGACGTCGGGGGTATCGCACCCGAGCGACGCATCCAAGACTTCGAACGAGAGCCTATGGGCCAACATCAACTGCACCGGCGTCACGACCGTCTCGAGCTCAGATGCAAGTGGGCTGCAGCCAGTGGGATTCCTGCTCACTGCTGCTGCGATCGTGCTGAGCTTGGTGTGAGCCAGCAAATACACTCAACATCAAACGTTTTGCCATACACCATGCATCACTACATATTTGTTGTTATTCGTGCAGTGCATTTCGTGCATTCCAACTATTCTAGCTGCACCTTATGGAAAAAATACCAAAAACCTGTGCACTGGACGACTATCACATCGTCCGTTAGCAATGGGATATGTCGTCAGTTTCGTGAATCGCGTGGTGTCCCTGCAACAGTCAGAGTTTCTGGTGGTGCGTGCCCAACACAATCCACATTTGCAGAAAAGCACAGCCCAAGACCGACCAATCCTCTCAAGACTCTGCACAATGAAGCTCCTACTTGTTGCTGTCGCCGTTGCGACGCTGTCCACCGTTGAAGTCGAAGCGAAGCAGGAATTTGTCAAGCTCATCCCGAATGCTGCTCGTGTGTCTGGGGTTACAGCCATTGGGCACACGGACGGCACAGGCGCTTCATCCGCCAACAACGACTTTGGCAAGGCGTTCGATAGTGCAGGGAAGGTGTGGACGCTGAACTTGTGCAAGGCCGACACGGACGGCGACGGACAGACGAACGGCCAAGAGCTTGGTGACCCGTGCTGCGAGTGGACCGAGGGCGCACAGCCTCGATGGACGTCAGGTGTATCTCACCCCAGCGATGCCTCAAAAACCTCCAACGAAAGTCTCTGGGCCAACATCGACTGCTCGAACGTGACGACGATTGCAGCGTCGTCTGCTGCGACCGCAACGGCGTCGATGGCGACGATAGCTGCTTTGAGTGTGGCTGCCATGCTGAATTTTGTTTAGACGGTAATGACTCGCACCTTCGGCAGTGGCGTGAGCTTCGGGGTCATCTCGAACTCGTTCGTTTACTAATGAAAAAGCCGTAACTACTTACGAAATACCAGCTTTCAAGTGCTGTGCGTTGCCTCACTTACTGACTGAACGCATCAAGATGCCAGTTAGCGCGTGCCGATGGCCACTCGAAACCAAAGTGTGTGGTCTGGGGCCTATCGCCGTCCTAGAGGCGTGCCTCTGGCTAATTGAATTGGGCTAGTGAGACCGACGGAGGGGCTCACACTGAACGGACAACACCGGCAACATCACTTGCTACGTAGTGCCATTTCCCTCACCGTTGAGAACGAATTCCGTCAGAGTGTGAAGAGCGTTTTCATTATTCGCCAACGCATCATGATCTCATCCTGGACTCTCGCAAAATAACCACATACAGGCACATTTGGTGCGTTCAGGCTAAGCCCATGTCACTTTGGTATGCCTCTTGATGCCCGAACACGAAATACATCTCGTTAACTCCTTCAACTACTTATGAGAGTCCCGCGTAGGTTCAGAAAACTATCTGAACGGAGTATATGATGCTTTTCACAAATGAGCGAGTGGATGTAAGCTTCAATTGGCCCTACAAGCCACCAAAATGCTGGCTTCGTTCATTGAATAAGCAAGCTGGGGCAGGTGTACAGGTGCAACCGGTCGACTTGCACCACCCGAATCCCCTCTTTCGACCAGCAGAGGGATGTTTTGCACGTGATCAGGATTCATTCTCAATGCTCAGTTTCGAAAACGCCGTCCACCAAGCAACACCTGCTTACCTCACTAAATCCTCAACTGATACCTGCGAATCTCCACCAGCCATGAAGGTCTCAATCGTCAGCGTTACTCAAATTGCAACTGTACTAGCGTTAGCTGCGATTCGCTCGTCGGGGGTTGAGGCCTCGAAGAAGTTTGTGAAAATGCTTCCGAATGGTGGGAACGTGCCCGATACTCCGGCCATCGGACACCCTGACGGCACCGGCAAGTCTGCAGCTACAAACGCCTTCGGGGACGCCTTTGCCGCTGCTGGTTACAAGTGGACCAAGGAACTCTGCCAGGCTGATACCGATGGCGACGGCCAGACCAACGGCCAGGAGCTTGGAGATCCGTGCTGCGAATGGGACAAGGACACGAATCCGGTGGTTCTCTGGACGACTGGAGTTTCCCACCCGGACGATGCAACCAAGAAGGCCGACCCAAGTCTGTGGGCGGGCAAGTGCGGCTTGTCGACGTCTTCAACCGCATCTACGTCGGGGGCAGCGAACACGGCGACTACCAGCTCCAAGGAATCTGCCGGTGCGTCAAGCGGCTCGGCAGCGACCAACACCCCAACCACTACTGGGACTCCGAATCCGGCGTCGTCGAGCTCAACTTCCCCGAGCTCGGGCTCTATCGCTTCAAGCGCGAACTCGCGAAGCGAGGATAGCAGCGCCTCTAGCATGCGTATGCACATGGACGATTCAAGTCGCTCTGCATCTACCACAGGTAGCCTGAATGCCTCAGGATCGAACAGCTCAGTTGTTGACGTTGGTAGCCCAATTGCTTCCAGTGCGAGTGGCCGAAGCTCGATTCGAAGTGCAAGCAGCGAAAGTTCGGCGAAGGCCACGCCGAGCTCGTCCTCTTCGAGCTCAAACGCCCCTGCTACCAGTGCTGCATCGACAATGAGCCCGATGCTCCTCACAATGGTCGGAGTTGTCGCCACGATGGCTTTCCTGAGCTAGCCTCAGTAAAACACTGACCAGCGACAATTTTGGTAGTCGGTACCAGCATCAAACGCGATCAACGATCGATGATGCCACACCTGACAGGACGCTACACGGTTCGTTGCGTACTTTTCTCTGTCATTCATTGCAGACGGTTGCCCCCGCGTTTTCACCTCGCTAGAGACATAAGCTTGAAAATATAGCGTTTGCATTCGCGTTGTCATAAAAGATGATAAAACACATTGTCAATCGAAATGAAGAAATGAACTCATATTCGACTACCGGTAGTGTTGATGCGTACGGTTGTGGTAAAGCGAGAAATAGGCAAATTATCATGGGATATTGGTACAGGGCCGATCCTTGCAGTCTTGGTAAGTCCCATCAACGCAGTTCGAAATGCGGACCATCACAATTACTTCAGTACTCGTGTGCTGTTGATACTAGGGAGTAACTGTGCCAAATAATGTCCAGCAGGACTTTTCTGGTACGAGCGCGTGCTAAGTTAGTCCTTGTGTCCGGGCATATCACTTATCGGCAGAAGAAAAGTCAAAGCAAAATATATGTTATGGACACGTGCACCCGGCATTCCAGTGTTGTACCGAATTGATAAACCACCCACACAAATTTAATTGGTTGCCTGCACCACCGAACTCAAAATTCGGTGGTGTTCGTGCTCAAGAGGTAAGATAGCACGGTCTTCACTCCTCAAAACTCCATCTGGAAGCCACTTCAACCTGACCACACTCCTGCAAGTACCAACGCAGCAACCCAACATGAAGGTTACCACCCCGTGCATGCTTCGCTTCATCGCTACGCTGGCGGGAACTACGTTGTTTACCCCTGCAATTGAAGCCTCGTTAGAGTTTGTGGCGATGCTCCCTAACGGCGGTAACGTTCCCGACACTCCAGCAATCGGACACCCTGATGGCACCGGCGATTCTGCTGCTACGAACGCCTTTGGCGATGCCTTCGCTGAAGCTGGTCACAAGTGGACCACGGAGTTGTGCATGGCTGACACAGACGGCGACGGTCAAACCAACGGGCAGGAGCTCGGTGACCCGTGCTGTGAGTGGGATATGGACGCGAACCCTG
>KE588625.1:2795-12982 GCA_000443045.1 Phytophthora x cambivora | reverse complement strand
GGACATGGGTGCTAGTTCCAAGGCTGACGTCAACGAAAGCCAACCCCATCAACATACTGAAGTATCTGTGGGTGCTGGTGGCAAAAAGGAATGAGAAGGGCGTCATGGAAAGGTTGAAGGCGAGATTGACAGTGAAAGGATTTATGCAGAAATACGGGATTGATTATCTTGCAACCTATTCTCCTGTGGTACGAATCGAGTCCGTGAGGTTGGTGATGATTCTCGCGCTCATGTTTGGCTTGGATCTCAGACACATTGACATCGTGACAGCCTTCTTGAATGGAGTGCTGACGGGTGTGAATATCTACATGGAGCAGCCAGAAGAATGCGATGACGGAACGGGACGAGTGTGCATGCTACTCAAGTGCCTATGTGGACTCAAGCAGGCTTCAAAAATATGGAGTGATACACTCAAGAAGTTTCTCCTTGTGCTAGGCTTTAAGCAGTGCGCATTTGATGTCAGTGTATTCTGGAGAATGGGTGGGAAGGCGGTGGTCTTTCTCACGGTGTATGTGGATGACATCGTCATCGCTGCCAAGTCGGACGACTACAAGATTGTGATTAAGCAGTTGGCTGCGAAGTTCGAGGTGAAATATCTCGGTCGAGTGAAGCATCTGTTGGGCATGGAAGTTTCATATGAGCCTGGTCGTATGAAAACGATGGTTCAGACAGCCTACATTGAACGGATGGCACAGCGATTTGGACTGGCTGATGCTCGGCCAGCTCCGTACCTACAAATGCATCATGAGCCAACAACGCCAGTGGAGAAGGGCATGGCATTGATCAATGATCCAAAGCTACCCTATCGTAAGCTCGTTGGCTCGCTGCAATACCTGGTTGAATGCAGCCGTCCGGACTTGGCAAATGCTGTTCGCACTCTAGGGCGGTATGCGAATGCCTACACGCGCGATAACTATCGCGCAGCACAACGAGTTGTGCGGTATGCACTGGCTACGAAGGACAATGGATTGGTGTACCGAGCTCAAGATGGGCCGTTGCAGATGGAGGCATTTACAGATGCGGACCATGCACGCTGCCCGGAGAACAGCAAGTCGGTGACCGGGTTCGTCATCACGTTGAATGGCTGTGCTTTTGACTGGAGAAGCAAGAAGCAGGATAATGTGACGACGCATACTTGCAGCTCGGAGCTGTTTGCCGTCTATGCGTGCACGGAAGTGGTGCTGTGGGCACAAGACCTGCTGAAGGAGTTGGGCGTCAAGCAGACGATTGAAACAACCCTCTTTTGTGACAACCAAAGTACGCTGAAAGCGATCGAAAACAATGGTAACTCGGACCGCTTGCGGAACCGGAACTACACCAAAGAAATTCGCTACGTTGCTGATCACGTGGATGCAGGAAAGCTACAGTTGTTGTATGTCCCAACAACGGATAATCTAGCTGACATCTTTACGAAGGCTTTGGGACCTACGCGTTTCAAGGAGTTGCGCGACGGCCTAAGTGTGGAGAACGCCAAGGCGGCCTGGATAGCATTGCCTCAGGGAGTTCAAGGTCTGGTAACGCAGGATGTCGATAACATGGACATCGACATGGAGATGGCATCTCTGTAACAACTGAACCTGACACATGTGATTGCATTCACGCTTTCATGAACATCGGCCACTACGAAGTGAAGTAGGAGTACGAGGTGGTGTCTGGTGTTCGACCGTGTTTCTGCTTGGTGCGAGAGCTGGCTGCCGTGGGCGAAGCGGTAGCAACGGTTGAACAAGATGATCACTCCGGTTGTGGCTGCGTTGGTACAGTGAATGCAAGTGTGTCACTGCATTCGAGTATGTGAACTGCATGTGACAGTTAGTTGAGGTTCAAGTGCAGAAATGAGAAGAGGTGAGTTTGAGGCCGTGGGCATGGGGAGCAACGAAGGCCGAAGAAGATTGGGGACGCGACGTCACCCTAAAGCTTAAGGCTGCTCCCTGCTACTTGAAGTAGCCTGCAGTGTCCCCGAGGGCCAAGAGGGGTTTTCACCTTGGTGCGTTTCCCCTCAGTGCAAGACAATACCACTAACTACAGGCCTCACTTTGCAATTTACAAACTGAAGAAGAAACTTTCCTCGCTACGCTACCTCATTGCCTACGGAGTCTAGTGCTACGCAAGAGACATCGTTGCGCGTGACCAAGGGACTGCGTCTCCTAATACTCAAACTTGCGCACCTTCCTCGAGTCCTTTTGCAGGAGTCCTCGTAGCAACGCGTCGCACACAAACGTGTTCTTCTCCTCGTAGATCTGTCTCCGCCTCCCCACGCAATGTGTTGAGTACGAAGTCAGGGTTATAGGTTGACCGCCTGGCCTCTGCTTGTTAAAGATTCTCACAACATTGCGGTGGGTCTCTTCAACTCCTTGCAGAATAATGTTCACCACCTCCTGGTCTGCTAGTACCTACCACCACGCTCACAGGACTAAAAGCTCTAGGTGCAGTAGCAGTACCACGCGCAACCTATATGCCAGAGGTCACACTACCCACATCCCCGTGTGCGTGCTGCTCCGACGGAAGTCTCGGGCTCCGCCAAAGCAGATCGACAGTACGGTTAGTGACACCCCCATCCAATCAAAATTATGTGTACATTTATCTGCGCCCCTCACGGCACTCACAGTTGAAAGCTGAAGATTTAATGTGATTGGTCGTTACAACATACTTACTTTCCAACCGTGATAACCACTAGTGTGCTCTGGTGTTGTTTCAGCTGCCACTTGTTGTGTCCGTCACAACCTGTTAAAACCACGTTTTGCCGATAAATCCAGCAGTTAAATCGGACACAACAGTTATTCGTGTAATAAACAGTAAATACGTGTACAGTATATGTACAGAACATTTGTGTAAATGCTTCAATAATTTTGTGTTTTGATGAAATTGCCTCAACTTCAACTCGCACCGTTCCGCATTCTCTGCATTCCGCACTCGCGAAGGCAGACTGCAGCAGCAGCGGTGGGAAAGGTGGTAGATCCCCTTCAACTAGATCGCTGTAGGCATGAAGACAAGTGGCATGGGGACAAGTGGGCCTCATTATCAGGGCAAGACCCGCTAATCAACACTCCACGTGCCGCAGCAAGTCGTGAAGGAAGATCGCAATGCCAGGGGGTCGGCCAAAATCCGCTGTGTGGAAGCATTTCGATGGAGACAACGAGAGAGCCACATGCCTTAAATGTCAAGGCGAGATTGTGAACGCGAAAGTCGAGAAACTAGAGCGTCACAAGGCTCGACGCTGTTTCCACTGTTCTCTGGATATTGATATCCTGGCCGGCATCGCCAACCCTCGCAAATCCTGTATGAACGCATAGTTGTGTGGGTCGTTATAGTATGATGCATACAATGTTTGAGCTTAAACAACTGAATATCTGATGAAACCTGATATCTTATCCCAAAAAGGTGAATGTTGACCCAGTCGGACAAGAACGACATTCGTGTAACCTCATGTATCACATAACGGGCTGGTTACGTAAGTAGGTAGACAGAGTTACATAAGTAGGTAGGAGCCTCATGGACAGGCACACGGCTAATCCTGTGCACTGCTGTCATTGCCTGGTTGGGTGAAAGTGGGGAGCCAGACCCATTTCAGCCAATCAGACATCGACCTAGATTTGAGTGGTTCACAAAGAGGTCGGGAGCCCCCGCTCCCGTTCCATAAATACGCAGAGTTAAACTAGCTCCAAACCTGACACTTGGTTCTACTAATGCGAGCTTCCTCTTGCATCTATAGTGTACGCTAGTGACGGTACTTCTTACCCTGTTACACCTGGTAGCACTTCATAGTCCTTCCAATGACCAAGTTCGTGATGAGTGAAGGCACGCCGTCGGTGACCCCAGCGAAAACGCTGCAGCACACGGAGTTTCCCCACCTCACCACTGGGAGTGGCAAGCGCTACAACGCCTCGCGGCGGTGTCCGGAGAGTTCGTCGTTACCTCGCTGCTGCGCTCAGCGACACCCGACGAACAGCGCCAAGCAATTCAAGAATTCATGGAGCGCGAGCTCGCCGAAGCGAAGCGGCGAGTACCAACTCCCTCACCCTCCTCACAGAACGACGCCGTAAAGATGGAGACGTCGTCCTACTCCGGCGCCGGGCAAGACCGACTTCCGCAGAACCGTTGGTTCCGCGAGACTGACATTGCGATCGCTTTGAGGTTGATCGAAGCGCCGACGGCGAGAGTCAACTTCGTGTTGTCTCGTATCTCCGGAAAGGACAAGGGGTGGGCCCTTGGAAAGCTTGTCGTCGACCGGGATGCGTTACCGACTCTGGGGAGTCCCCAGAGTGACCTCCGACTCGCATTCGAGCCTCCGCAAGACGAGTCGCGCACGCGTGCGACATTCTTCGCCCTTCGGCAGGGCAAGATGTCCATGCACGACTACGTGCAGAAGACCCGACACCTGGTTTCGTGCATCGTCACGCACCAGATCTACGTTGCATCTCAAGTGCACGTCTTCATCTTCGGGATGCGTGAGGGCATGACACGGTATTGCCTCACGCAAGTAGAGCCGTCGACACTCGAAGCCGCGTTCGCACTCGCGCTGGGCGAGGACTACACGGTCGCGTCCTCCTACGGATGAGCGCTGACGCCGGCCGCTCGGGCGTCCGCGCCCAAGCCCATGGAGATTGATGCCATCGAAGCCGAGTCGAGGTCGCGGCCGACCTCGACTGCACGTGGTCCATGGTTCAACAGCGACAACCGCCCGTCGCGACGGTCGCCAACTGGTCTGCTATCGCTGCCGCAAGTCTGGGCATCGCGCAGCGGTGTGTCGTGCTCCAGCTCCAGTCCTAGCAAGCGCTGAAGTCACCGGTGATGCCAACGACACGTTCCCGACCGCTCTTTCAAAAAACGGTCGGGACCAGTAGGTGCGGGGCGCCCTACTGGCTGGAATGGAGGTCCTAGTCCCCCGGTGGCAACCGGTCCTCCTAGTCCCCTCCCCGTGTCATACGCACACCTTGATGTCACCACCACGAACGACGACTCGAGACTGATTCTCATCAGTCTCCATGTCGCCGGCGCGGAGCGTCCGCTCCGCGCGTTGCTTGACTTCGGAGCCACGAACAACTTCATTCGTGACGATTCCCTCGCCCTCCTCCTATCGTATGTGCGTGTGGGGAAAGGACCGGGCGAGATCGTCGTGAAGTTTGCTGACGGAAAGCCCCACCGAGCTCCGCAGCGGACTGTGTCGTTGGCGTACGCCTTCGACGGCTTCTCCACCAACGACGGCTTCTTGGTGACCGAGCTGAACTACGCCTTCGACTGTATCTTGGGGATGCCGTGGCTCGCTTGCTACATGCCGGAGATCGACTGGCTTGCCCGTTCAGTTCGCCGACGCGTCGGCTACGACGACAGTCAGGTGTTCACTCACCTACTCGTCGCCCGGTCGCGTCACGTCGCAGTCGTGGATCGGACATCCACGACACAGCCCCCACCATGAGAGAGCGATGACCCTCGCTGTGTGGAGTGCGCGGCCTCCGTCATTGATCCAGTCAGCAACCCGCCCTCCGAGCGCGCGAGGGCATGAAGAAGAACACGGTCGAGCAGCGGCTCCCGTACGTGAAGGACGCGGTCGCGCATCGGCTCCCGTACGTGCAGAACGTGGTCGAGCAGGGCTCCCGCATGTGACGAATGCGGTAGGGCAGTGGCTCCCGCTCGAGAATGCGACGGTAGAGCAGCGGCTCCCGTTCGCGGATGATTCCGTCGTGCAGCAGAACCTGCGCGACACCGGCATGGTCGCGACCGAGTTCCCATGCCTAGAGGAGGGTGAAGTGTCATCCTGCGAATCCTCATCCAGCGAGACTTCGGCCTCGAGCAGTGGCTCGAGGCGACTGAGGAAGTTCAAGCGCAACCGATCCGGACGCCGCCTGCGCCGGAGGTCTACCCCGATCGATCAGACTTCGTCGAGCGAGATCCTCAACGTCGTCGAGTATTCGGAAACCAGGTTCGCGCGATCGAGGTGGCGAGCCCTCCCTCCGACGCGGCGACCATCACGCGGCTTCCAGGCCTTTCTTGGAAGCATTTCCTGCGCGACATGAAGGCCGGTGAGATCGAGCAACTCTGTCTCCTCACCGGCTCCGATCAACCCGACGTGCTTGTCAACGCAGTCAGCGACGACGCCTCGTCGTCGCGACCGAAGGAAGTCCGTTTGAGAGGCAGGCTTCGCTGCACAGTTTTGGCAAGCCCTCCAAGACTTCAACAGCCCCGTCTATTCACTTGCACGCGAGTTCGAAGACATCTTCCCTGAGAAGATTCCGGCGGAACTTCCTGCTGAGCGAGGTGTCCGGCACGAGATCGACCTCGTTCCCGGGTCGAAGTGCTGCGTGACGCGGCAGTGGCCACTGCCGCGGGTTCAGGTTCAAGCCATCGATGATTTATTCGAAGGCCGCCGCAAGGCTGGTCACGTGCGAGAGAGTGTCTCTCCGCACTCGAGTCCGACGTTCTGCGTGAAGAAGGCGACTGGCGGGTGGCGCATCGTCCATGGGTTCAACAAGTTGAACGAAGCCACCATTCCCGCACAGACGCCCATTCCTCGGAAGGACATGGTCCTCAACACCATGTCTGGCAGCGTCATCTACAGCGCGATCGATCTGACAGATGTCTTCACTCAGATCGTGATGACTCTCACGGCCGTCAGCACCCCCAGCTCGTGATGCCACAGGGTCTGAAGAATGCGCCGGCCACCTTCAACAGGATGGTCTATCATGTGTTGCGCCCGCTCCGTGCTTTTGCATCGAGCTTCTTCGACGACATCTTCGTGCACAGCCGCGCTGAGGACGGACTCAGCGCCGTCGACGTACACCTCCGGCATCTGCGCAAGGCTTTCGAGAATATGCGCGAGAACAAGCTGTACGCAAACTTCAAGAAGTGTGTATTCTGTGCGCCGGAAATGCCGGTGTTAGGCTGCTACATTAACAAGAGCGGCGTTCGCGCCGACCCTGAGAAGATCTCGTCGATCTGTTCTTGGCCGACGTCCAAGAACCAGACGGAGCTGCGCCAATGGCTGGGCCTCGCGAATTACCTTCACAAGTATACGAAGGATTACGCCGGCTTGATCCAGCCGATTTCATCCTTGCTGAAGAAGGACGTGGCGTGGAACTGGCGACCTGAACACCAGTACGCATTCGATGCCGTGAAGAAGAGCCTCGCGTCTGCGCCTGTCTTGATGCTGCCCGACACGTCAAGACCTTTCCACGTGGTGTGCGATGCAAGCGGCTTCGCCATCGGATGCGCCCTCATGCAGTTTGATGCTGAGGGCCGTGAGCGCGTCGTGAGTAATTAGTCACGACAGATGAAGCCGGCGGAGAAGAACTACCCTGTCCATGACAAGGAGCTCCTCGCGATGCGCTACGCTCTCATCAAATTCAGAGTGTACCTCCTCGGCGAGCAAACGTTCGCAGATTACACGAACTACGCTTCGCTACGAACGGCGATGAAGAGCCTGCACCTCTCTCAACACATGGCGCGATGACTATCGTTCTTCGCCGAGTACAACTTCGTCGTGCATTACAAGCCGGGCAAGAATAACATTCTTGCCGACGCGTTGTCCAGACGACCCGACTACAATCCTCGGTACTTGACGCCTTATCAGGATATTCCTGACGATGATGATGATGATGAAGACTGCGTGTGTTGCGTGAAGCTGCGCATCAACGCCACAGTGTCAAGTCCTGTTCTGCCGCTGCGTCAGCAAATTGCTGACGCGTACAATGATAATGCCTTTTTCGCTGCGACCATTCGGTATCTGTGTAATCCGACGGCAGATACGCTCGCCAAGTTGACGCGCCCAACGCGTGATGCGATCACGCGTTATAACCTCGACGGCGATCTTCTGACGTACGCTGTCGACACATTCGACACGCCGCGTGTCGTCATCCCCGCGGATGACGACCTTCGTGTTCGCCTGGTGCACAAGTATCATAATAGACCCGCCGGTGGTCATCTCGGGCGCGAGAAGACGTTTGCAGCTCTCTCGCGCGACTTCTTCTGGCCTCGCATGTACAATTGGATACGGAAATGGGCCCGTTCCTGCGAGATCTGCCAGTGTGTGAAACCTGCAGCGTCCAAGTAGGCTCCGCTCCGTCCGCAAAACCCATCCTTACGAGCGAGTGGCGTCCACTTCATCATCGGCCTTCCACGTGACGCCGAAGGCCGCACCGGTGTCCTCGTCTTTGTGGATCGCTTCAGCAAGATGGCTCCAGTCGCGGCAGAAGTGACGGCTGACGGGTCAGCCGAGTTGTTTCTCGACCTGGTGTTCCGCCACGACGGCCTGCCAGAGTCCATCGTCTCGGATCGCGATCCCTGCTTCACATCCGAGTTCTGGACACGGCTGTTTGCGCTGCTGGGTACCCACTTGCTTATGTCAACGGTGGCCCATCCAGAGACGGATGGGCAAACGGAGCGCGTCAATCGTGTCCTCGGGGACGTGTTGGGTAGCTACGGAACGTCTTTCGCCACTTGGAGTTCCTTCCTGCCGATGGCCGAGAATGCGCTGAGCCGCTCGACCCGGTTTGACGCCGTTCTTCGTGAACAACGCGCGGCACCCGCGCGTTCCGGTTCTGCTGGCCGTCCGAAGTTCGAATACAGCAGCGGTCCCCACTCTTGGTGGGAGGATTGGTACCGACATCGAAGTCGACGCAGGATTCGAGCGAACCCCGCTGCCCTGTCGGCCAAGTCCAACACGCGAGACGCTGCAGTCGAGGGCCACTCCGTTCACGGCGTGGCATACGAGGACTTCTTCGCAGTCGACGTGGCTTCGTCCGCCACGTCCGCCGTCACCAACTTCGCCCCGGCAGCAGCTCCGACACCGATAGACTCTGCAGCAGTGTCCGAGTTTCTACTGCATCGTCAAGCCGTCACGCGGCTTGTGCGTGACGCGCTCCAAGCCGCTGTTGACCGACAGAAGGCGAATGCAGATCGGCGGGACCGGAAGAACATGTCGTCCTTCCGGCGAGGCGAGCGAGTACTTCTATCTACGGATGGCATCCAAGGTACGGCTGTGACGAACTGGGGTACAAACAAACTTGCGCCACGTTTTATTGGGCCGTTCAAAATTTTGAAGGGTCTACACGCTAGAGATTCCTACCGCTATGCGACTTGACCCGACGCTTTACGTTGGGCGCCTCAAGCCTTACGTTTCTGCGACGATTCCTGCGCCGGAGGCTGAGTGTCCGCGGCCGGCAGTAGTCGGAGCCGCCCCGCTGCCGACGCTGACGCCGAGTCGGCCAGAGCCCTTGCCCCTGGCGCGAAGGCGTCGCCGAGTGTGGCACGCCGCACACGAGCAACTTCAAGTCACGAAGCCGATCTATCATCTTGCGCCGACCATGTTCCGACCGAGTCGCAGAAGCCTCCACCGCCGCGGCGCGAACGCGCGCAGAATCAGCGAGGTTCTGAGCCGCCATCGCGTCGTCCCTCGCCTGGTTGGTCTCCTGCACCATCAGCCGGTATTGCTGAGGCATCAGGTACTCCGAGGCGTCGGTCCGCTCGGAGCCAAGCGGCGCTGCGGCAAACTCGGTACCAGCGTGATGGAACCCCGCCGCTTGTGGATGCATCGGGGGCGCAGCGATACGTCGTGGAGCGCTTGGTTGATTACGATACTCGCGCCAACCGCGAGAGTCCCCCTCGCGGTTCCCCTGGTACTGCGAATACGCGTCACTCGGCGGAAGGCCCCCGAGAAGCACTATCGGGTGCGCTGATTTGGACACTCGCCGGCAGAGGATACGTGGAAGCCCCGTAGCCGCCTTCTTGAAGACGTCCCCGATCTCGTGAGCAACTACGAGGCCTCGCTCGCAAGCGCGCTCGCACGTCTCACGGCGCCCGCCGCCACGACTTGCTGCAACTTCAAGATCTCTGCGAGCCCGGTCGTATTATCCGAACCAGCGACGCTCATCTTCGCTCAGCGACCAGCTCATCACTTGACGCTCCCACTTCTCGCGCGTCGGCCACGGAAGATATTGGCACCTGGTGCAACCTTCGACCAGGTGCACATAGCACAGACGCCACTCGCGCTGCGCCATCTCGCACACGCGCGTACGACGGTTTTCAATAGAGCGTGTGCTGCGCGCGGCTTCACGGTCCTCGATCCACGACGGTCTCCAATAGAGCGTGTGCTGCGCGCGGCTTCACGTCGTGGCTTCACGCCCAGCGGCGGATAAAGGCGCACCACGAGCGCTGTAGCGCGTCGTGCGTGTAGGCGTTGTTCGTCTTCTCCCCCC
>KE588597.1:1741-13371 GCA_000443045.1 Phytophthora x cambivora | reverse complement strand
GGATTCCCAACACCGTGACTGTGAAGACGCCCTACGAGATCGTGTACCAGAAGAAACCTCAACTCAAGAACCTGAAGGTGTTCGGTGCAGTTGGCTATGGACACATCCCGGACGAGAAGCGTCGCAAGCTCGACGCCAAGGCGTTCAAGTGCCGCTTTATGGGCTACGAGGATGGTGTCAAGAGATACCGCGTCCTGAACGTGGAAACTGGCCAAGTGAAGATTGTGCGCACGGTGAAGTTCATGGAGACCACTAGCACGGGCGACTTCATGACTGAGGTCGAAGGCGACGACGGAGATAAAGATGTTGCCGCGCCTCACGCTACTGCTCCAAGTCGTGGACAGACGCAGACAGTCACGATCTTAAACGATGAGGTGGTCCATTTCAACATGAGGTGACCACAGAGACTGCAATCGTCCCCGCACCTTCTCACTCCATGATTACTCGCTCGCGTACTCGGCACATTGAGGAGACTGACGAGAATTGGGCATCGTATCAGCGACTCAGTCTCACAATTCTCCTCGGTACAAACGCTTCTGGGAAGAGGGCTTCGAGCATCAAGTGACTCGACAACGAACGCAGTAGATGCTTCGAGTGTTACGATACGGAATCAATCTTAAAGAAGACTCCGATAGCGACGAGCATCAAATAGCACGCAGGCCCTCGGCGAAGGCCTCGACACTACCGGAGACACAAAGAAAGGACCCCCTTACGCCTCACCTACAGCTGCTCAGCGTACAATCCTAGAGAAGCGCCATCGAGAGGGGCGCAAAAAGAACGCTAGTGGTGCAAACAAGTAGTGTCGAGCATGGAAGTGTTCTTCGCTACATCAGAGCGCTATCGCCAGCTTGAGGCGATTTCCTAACCGAGCGGCTGACTGCTCAACAAGACACAAGTCTATTCAACTCTCCGGGCCTCTCGACCCACAGTCGTATAACATACTATATTTGCTGCTTAAAACTGGAGTGCAGTCGGCGAGCTGTCCGCGTTACAAGGCAGGAGTTGCTAAATCATGGGGCGGCCGCCGTCAGGGCCTCCGCATGTTTGTCGTGCAACCCATTCCCCACACAACCCACCGAAACAAAGTCTACGTTTGGTACCCTGTAGACAAATTCGTCATCAGCACTTCAGCACCGTACAGTTTGCGCAGATCAGCATCGTCTTATTTACTGGTATATTCTTTTATCTTGCCTGGAACGTCCGCAAGTGTCAGAGAACGGCCCCAAAAGTCCTCAATGGATTCAAGTCCAATGCAATGTACACGCAGCTCATACGTGCTAGAATTGTTGTTGAAGCGATGATTAAGATCCCATTCAACGCCTGAACGGGAGCCACATGTTCGGCAAGCCCCCCATTGACCTCGCGACTAGGATCACGGTAGTACTTCAGACGCAACCCATGTACTTGTAGGGCTTACCTCAGCAGATGGCGCACCAAGAATGAGTGCTATTTCTATTCGACTTTTTGAATTGTACCCACCCGGCGCACTAGCAGCTCCGGTTCACCGAGTCTCGTGTCAATTCGACCCCTCAGAACTAAACCACCGACTGAGAATTTACATGTAGTCGCCTTTTTGTGCGCTTGCTGGGTACAGCCTTCATCCTTCTTTGCGATCTGACACTTTCATGTGCATGAAGTGAAGTGAAGCCTCTCGCACAGCCGATTGAGAACGTCATCAACCATGCTGCGGACGACTTCCTGAAGTGGCTCAGCTCTATCAGGAAGTAAACAGGTGTCGAGCGGGGTCGATGTCGGAGTTTAGGTGCCCGAGGCGTACGCCCAAGTGATCATGTGGGCGGTTGCAGCGATCTCATCCGGTTTTAAGCTTGTGTAGGCTAGCGAAGTGTAGCTTGGAACGTAAATAAAATAGGTGCTCGGCCAGTCGGGCAGCCACCAGTGCGGGTACAGCGGTTCGGGCCGACGGCCTGATCGACCTTGGACTTCCGCATCGGCGAGAGAAGCCACAACCCGGCGTGTAGGGCAAGAAGACACGTTACACCTCGTTTGAGTTTAGTTAACGTAGCGGTCACACTTGATTGGGACGGACATGGGTCATCAGATAATCGCAGTGTACTGAAATGAGCACACATAGCTGTTACGGGCATACTTTCTGGGATGGATACACCCGACCCGAATTGATCTGCCAATCCAATTGCATTATTCACCTCACTTCAGCTGCAGGCATCTGAGGCAAGCGTCAGCAATGCGCATCCGTGTGCCTTGCAGTAAGGACACAATCTAGTGTACAACCGCAATAACTTTTCAAGCGAGGTCACAGGAGTCTGGTTGGGATTAGTTTGCACAACTGGCAAAAGGTACTGCGTGTATCGACTCGACGCCTCAATAAAAGGGCATATACGACTTGCAACATGTCGCGAATGATTATCTCCACAGTACCGTTAATGCACGGCGTGTAGACGGGCACAAATCTCGGCAGACAACGTAGTCTGGTCGCAAGCTCCGCCATAACGATACTGCGGAAATGACAGCCATAATCAGTGGGCCATTCGTCTGCGGAGCCAAAACGCTTGTACCAGTCCAACCCGGCAATCACAGTGTTGGAGCGTCTCCTGCGACGCTCCACGCAGCGTAACGCCACCGTTGTCAGTTCTTGAATACCAGTACGTACTTGGTGGTGCCATACGCTTCCCCCATCGCGAGACCATCTCATTATGCTTGGAGGTGGTTTCAGTCTCTGACCATGAGCGCTGAACGAGATTGTATCATTTGATGTGCTTACGCAACATGCATTTATACATAAAGTGCGAGACCACAGCCCCTAAATGCGCGGTGGCAAATTGCTTCTCGAGCTGTGCGGTCTTGGCATCAATGCCACGGTATGCCAAGACTCCACAGTGAGCTATCACCAGGGTTCAGACCATCAGATCATTACATGTTTTGGGATCAATATCTTCCCATAGAGTGCATACGTCTATCACGCTTTTCAAAACTGCTTGGCCGAGCAGAGACGGTGCAATGCCATCTACCTCGAGTAATGATAACTCAAATGCTTCATCTTACAAAGGTCTCACTAGAATCGGCTCGCGTTGGTTGTGGGCCCTTACTGCCATCACCTTTACCAACATTTCGCTGTTTTCAAGCTATGACCACCTCAAAATCAAGTATGTCCAGTCGATATCCTCTCCACTGACATACTAGAGTAGAGACCCCAGTCAACTTCATAATCCAATACTGGAGTTTACGACGCTTGTTTTGCTCCACTTATGCACTTGGGCATAAAATTTGAACCAGGTTTACACCATCCGTGTGTATGCGAAACCCCATTTTATCTATGACGGGGGCCACACGCGCCGAAAGGGTAAGAGGGGGCGCCACAACAGACGTCTACTATTTCTGTTTTTGGTCCCTTCCTTTTTGCTGCCTAAGGTACCGAGCATCGAACAACTTGCGCAGTTTCGGTTTAGTATTTGACTGTATTTTAAATACGCTGCTATATCTGTACACTAAATTTCTGTTCAATTGGCAATCTCCAGAATGGATGACTATAGTTACTTCTCGCTTACAAGTACCAACTTGAAACACTACATATCAGGGGGCTTGTAGAATATGACATCTAAGAGAGTCTGGTGTGAGACACCCGATCCGATGTGGTCCACACCAGGAAGCGGTCGTTAGTCCAAAGCTGTCATGCTCTGATTCCTTGGCAAGGGCTGCAACCAGTATTGACCCCATTATGCGGACTCCGTAGTAAATCGTCCAGCCTGGAATCCGCATACACCACCTGGTAAACTTCATTCTCAATCACGAGCCATTATAACTGCGAGCCCTTAAACGGACCGCCCTTGCGCAGAAGCAATTCATGGCTCTGGTCATGAACCGGAAGCCCTTCCTTCCAGCACTACATTTGAGTCAGGATCACAGCCCAGGAAAGACCCTACCTATCTGTGTAACGCAGACAACCGTTTCATCAGTAGCGGAGGATAACTTCGCCGAACTACCCAAGCACTGCAGGTATACAACTGTTGGTTGTTGTACCGACGACGTACTCTTCGCCGAAGATGGGAAAAGCAAAAAAAATAATAAATTGGTTGTGGAGCCGCAGCTTCTTAAGGGCGGTTGCCCATTTCTCATACAGGGACCAGGCTCTGCGGTGTTCTCCTACGGCTGCATGACTTACCGATGTCCTAGTCTCAGATCCAGCATTCAACCTTGCTGTTGGCAGGCATCCGATATGAAACCCAACACGCCTCCTTCAAAGCCACAGCTTTGAACTCCAGGGTTGCATGTCAGTACTTAATTGACACGCCAAATGCCCACAGTCAGCAGCAGTCTCTCCAATCGCTGTTTGTCCGGCTTCGCGAATGCATCTGCTGGGTTGTCAGTACCGCTCACCTTGTGCAGATGCAGAACTGCATTCTCCACTTGTTCACGCACAAAGTGCCAGCAAAGCTCAATATGACGTGTCCGACGACTGTATGTTGGTTTGGTTGCCAACACGTGTGCAGCTTGGTTGTCAATCCAAGCTTTAGCTCCAAATACTTCTGCGGCAACACCTAATGCAGAGTGTTGCTCGCAGCAAATACCTCCATTGATGCCTCGCACGCCGCGACGTACTCCGCCTCGGCGGTGGAGAGTACTGGCGTCTCGACATCCACGAAACAGCACCTCCTGCAATTGTAATCACGAAGCCTATTGTACTCTTGCGTGACTCAGAGTCGTTGGCCCAGTCACTGTCACATAATCCATCAAGAACAATGGTCTCGGGCACTTCCTTCGGTTTCGCATAAGTTATTCCATTACCAGCAGTTCCGGTAAGGTACCGCAGGACCCGTTTTAGTGTTCCCACATGTCTGATGGACGGCTTTGACACAAACTGGCTTAATTGCCGTATAGCAAAAGCCAGGTCCAGTCTCATAGCCGTGGCCAAGTACATTAGCACTCTAATAGCATTCCGATAGTCAAAGCCTGTGTCCGACTGCTCAACAATGCCTAAAGGTACAAGACGCACATTCGTCTCCATCGGGTTGCCTACGGCATGGGCGTTCGCGTACCCAAAAGTCTTCAGAATATCTCGTACGTATTTACGCTGGCGAATGATGAGGCTATCTTCTGTCTTTTCAACATCAATACCCAGGTACTCCTTCAAGAACCCCTGGTCCTTGGTGCCATGCGCCTCATCAACAGCTTTGAACAATTGGCACTTGTCCTTCTCGTTGTTGGTCGCCACCATAATGTTATCCAGGTAGACGAGCACTAGCATGATCGACTCCCCTTCTACCTTGTAGTATAGGCACAGTTCTGTGAGCGAGTGCATGCCAAAACCCAGTTGTTCAACTCGGAGTTCCATTCTCGTCCAGATTGCCTTAACCCATACAGTGCCTGTTCACGTGGCCATTGATCTCACAGGAATGTACTGACAAATCTTCAACAAAGCATTTAGATATGCAGTGTTGATATCACCTCTGTAGAGCAACTGAAGCACTGCAGCAAGTGCCACCAACATCCGGAACGAGGACATTCTTGCCACAGGAGTAAAAGTAGCGAAATCAATTCCCGGTCTCTGGTAGTTGCCCAAAGCCACTATTCGGGACTTGAAGTGGGTCACATACCCCTGATGATCCCTCTTGAGTCAGTGCACCCAACGTGGGCTGATCGGCTTTGCATCCCTTGGCACATCTTCCAGCGGGATCTCTCTGATCACCCCCTTGGCTCGCAATACACTTATTTCCTTGAGCTCAGACTGTAGCCAGAACTCACAATACTTCGAGCAGTTCATCTCGCGGCGATTCTTCGGAATGTTCATGTTTCTCGCTAATATGGACTTGCAATCCTTGTCCAATATGCGTTCCGAACGCTGCATCACATTTACCTCGTAGTCATCAAGGTAACCCGGAGCGGCGCCACTCGTGATACTCCCAGAGCCCAGTCCGATTACGCTTCGGATCTTGCTTATCATCAGCCTGGCCCACTCACAGCCCTTCTAAATTCGTCTCGTGACAATGTGTCCGCTTCCCCGTCTGCTTACCGCGATCCACCTCAGCAGCAACCACATCATGCACAAACTGAACGGCTTCAACACATTGATCAGTAATAGTCATTGACCCACACACACTAGCCACAGCGACGTGCTCGTCATCAACTATTGACTCCTCATTCTCGATGTCCTCCTCTTCTTCTAGTTATACAAACTCATCAGTGTCTTCCAACTGCTCCAACTCGTCGACGGATCCAAAGACCCCGGTGACCGACTCGTTTCCATCGCAAGTAGTCTCGTCGCCCACGGGCAACTGGTCGCTGGTCACAGTCTCAGCATCTTGCATTGTGTCCTGTGATGCCGATGCATTTGTTCGTCGTGCATGGACCAGCACAGCATCAGTTGGAACTGGTGCAGTAAGGCCTTCAACATCATCGAGATGAGCAGCGCTAGCCATGGTCTGAGCCTCCCTTCTCCCGACTTCAGTCGCCTCCACGCTTGTAGCCAGTTCTGGGGCAGCAGGGCGACCATTGACCTTAGCAACACCCATGTCTCCTTCAACAGCTGTGCGTTCACCAGGTTCACTGACATACTCGCCTATCTCGAGCCCACGGAGCTGTAAGCCCGACGGCTCGATCGCAGAAGCCATCACAGTGTTCTCGTACTGTTCACTAATAGTGTCATCCACATCTACATCAACAGCTCGATCTCCTGCCGGTAGATGCTCGAATTGTAGCGACTCCATGTCGGCATCGTCACCCAGCTTGTGACGGCCACGGTACACGACATCTTCAGCAACGCGCAAAACAGCGACCAATTTGGCTGTACGCTCTTCAGGGAAGTACACCTTGCATCCGACAACATCTTCCGCGTAGCCCAGTGCGAACCCAACTTTAGCGTTATCACTGTACTTGCGTTGTCCTGGAGACGCTGGTACATGAACGTAAGCGAGTGTCTCAAACTTGCGGATGTGATGGACGTCGGGTTTGACCCCAAAAATCTTCTCGTACCGGATACCACCATGTCCTTTATTGTAGACTCAATTCTTTAAGTGAACAGCATTCCTTAGAGCCGCAAGCCTTGGGAACCCTGCGTCCACCATCGTCGTTTTCATCGTTTAATCTGATTTCCCGGATAGGCTCGAGAAATCTGGCGATGCTCATGCTAATGCAGGTGAGCAGAACCGCAAGCCACGAGGAAATGTGACTATCCATCAGGAGGTTCGTGGCCCCCCCGAGTCCAGATCACGACAATGGTGATGCTGGAGTGGTTATGGGGGATCTGGACCAGATGATACTCGACGCCGGCGTCGAGGTCGATATTTGGGGCCCTACACAGGGGGACCCCGTACAGGAGAGTGCACAAGAAGTGCGTGGTGCTGATGTTGATGCAGTTGACGCCAATGGCTGGTGGGTTTTCGACACAGCGGCAAATGCTCATGTCACAAGCAACTTGACTGACTTCGTTGCATTCACGGAGGACATAAATCACTCACAGAGCGTGCATGGTGTTGCATCTGCTCTCGCCTCGCGTATTGCTGGAATCGGAGCTGTGGCCCTAGTGACTGAAGTAGATGACGAACCTGCTGTTGTGTACCTGAATGGTGTTGTGTATGTTCCGGGCGCTGAACACGGCCTCTTTTTACCTGGCCTTGCCGCTGAGCAAGGGTTTGATTTCAACTATGACCATGATACTATGAATTTCCACATTGAGTACGAGGAACGAACAGTGGTTGTAGCTTCTCCGTATGAGGTCACGTGCCGTATCTGCCCTGTAGCGAATGGAAAAATTCAAGCTTTCGAACTCTGCCTGGACCAGTAACCTCTTTAACATCATATTCACCATATCAATATCATCAACTGCATACTACAAAGTCTGCAACTCAGTCTGGATATTAATCATTTTGCTCAGGTGCATATTCATGTTTCCACCGGAAGCAACCTTACTAGTCCAAAGCTCGTTCCGTAGGCGACAAATAGTGTGATTCTTCACTGTTTTATTCACCTTATTCTCAAAAAGGTCACTCAAAGCTTCCCACATCTCCGTCCCAGTCATATTGTCCCTAATCTGGTGCAAGATCTCCGACGGCACCGACATCCCGATCAAGCGCATGCTCTTTCTTGTCAATCTTCTCCTCACTCTCCACATCCGAAAGAATCGATCTTGTAATCGTTCTTTCCACGACGTACATGAGGTCTGCCTCGCGAAACACCATCTGTATTGCGAACTTGTATGCCTGCTAGTCCTAGTTCTTGGAGACACCCTCGGCGGTAAACTTCAACAAGTCCGCCATCTTGGACCACCTTCTGTGCAGCGAAAGCTCCAACGGTTTGGGCTCATAACCCTGTTGGTTGTTGCTCCGACGACGTCCTCTTTACCGAAGATAGGAAATGGAAAAGTGAATAAATTGGTTGTGCGGCCGCAGCTCCTTAAGAGCGGTTGGCCTTTTCTCATACAGGGCCAGGCTCTCTGTGTTCTGCTACGGCTGTATGTCTTACCGATGTCCAAGTCTCAGATCCTGCCTTCAACCTTGCCGTTGGAAGGCATCCGATATGAATCCCAACAACAACGACCTTGCCGACACCACACGATATAGCCACACTAACGGCGGGGCGGTTGGGACGGCTATGGGCTTTGCATAGTTTATATAAACGTAAACGTTTTATGTATTGCACATGTATGTATGTCCTTTTACCGCGAGCACCTACACCGGGGCTTTCATTTTTAATTTCCAAAGGGGTATGCCTTCATTTCAAACTCAGGTAGTACTCTAGATACAAAATTCAGAAAATGGACACGGCGGCTGCAACTCCAAGCCTACAAGCCTCCCCAGTACGTTCTGTTGGAGTTCGTTTGGCGTACTCGCATTCTATTAAAGCGGTTTGTTAAACTTAAACGCGTGAGGGCCCGAACAAGGACATGATTGTGCCACTTCTGCAACAGGCGTGCGCCGGCTATCGACAATGTCTCTACTTGGCATCGCAGTGAACGGAGCAGATGTACCCCTGTTCAAGCAGCGCGATCTACCTACCAACCAATAGTGACGAAATAGGAAAATCACACAACAGAATCTGAGGTATCACACAGAATTTGGTAGAATCACACAAGTAAGCGACAGGCGCCACACAAGGTGTGCCATGATTGCGAGTGCACCACTCGGAGTGGCAGGCATTCGTCTTCTTATGCACACCGCGCCAAGCAGCTGCTAAATGCTCCAGGCCTGGTGTAAGTTACACCGTATAACCACTCGACGCTCTTGTCTTGGCACGCCACAGCCATTTAGGCACCGTGCGCTTGAGATTCTGAAGCTAGCCCACGATCAAATCAAGTTTCTAGCATGTGAGCTCTGCGCAAGTGCAAGTTTTTTAGGATGAGCTAAATATCGACATACTTTCCGAGCTATCTGAATCTAAAGAACTGCATTGTGTCTCGGGCTCTTCCTTTAGCGCACCTTGCCGACATACCAGACAGAAACGTCTCGAAAAATAGTAGAACAGCAACGCCGCAGTTGTAGTTGTCTCGTATCTGGAAAGTGCTGTAAGTCCGGTACCGATACTTCCGCACCAGAAGCAGCGATTCAATCTCCTTCTGCATAAATTGTATAAGGGAAACGATTCGATCCCCACTCTGCCGCGGGTCGAACACCAGCACCGTTGATTTAACAGGATCACGATCCATACGGCGAAACCTTGAGCGGACGACCGCCGCCCGATTTTCTGTATCGACCACTAATTGTACATGGGTCCTTGATGTAACTGAGGTCCGGATCGGATAGCTTGTCTTGCCAACCAAGCAAAGTGTTTGGCTTGACAGACAAAGCTCTAGGAGCGACCAACCCTTGTTTTGTTGCCAGAGCTTCAGTTTCTTCTCTTGCTCTTCGGCCGAGGTCTGTACACATGCACGCTCCGACATGCTGCGCGTAGTTGGCCGATGTGAGAGCGAGGAAGCTTCACGAAAAGAACGTAGGTTGGAGAATGGAAGGTGAGGGGGGGGGGATCATTGAATAAACTGATTCTGATTCTACTTTCAATAAGTACGATTCGAGATAATTTGAATCCGTTCGAGTAATATTGAATCCACTCGAGTTAATATGAACCCACTCGAGTAGTTTTGAATCCATTCGAGTTAATACGAATCTAGGAATTCAATACTACTCGAGTGGATTCATATTAACTCGAACATATTCATATTAACTCGAACGGATTCAATACTACTCGAACGCATATTCATATTAACTCGAATGGATTCAATACTACTCGAACGGATGCATATTAACTCGAACGGATTCATATTAACTCGAGTGGATTTAATATTATTCGAACGGATTTATTAAAAACGCGAGTGGATTCAAAACTACTCAACAGAAAGGGATTCACAAAGGTCACTCTCGCTCGACCTGGAACATCCGTGTTGCTGAAAGCCTACATGGAGCAGCCATCAATACAGGAAACACTTGGCAAGGCCCGTAAGGAAGGTCAGTGGAACCTAACAAGCGCAGCGAAATCAAGTGAGCAATTACGACGCAGGTAGAAAATCGTTTGTTTAGAAGCTATTACGAACTATGCGAGACGACTTGGTTTTAATCGAAGTTATTACGAACTATGTAAGTCGACTAGGTTTTATAGTAGTGATGCTATGGCATGTGTTGTGTTGCTCCGATGCGTCCCATGCTGCATGACCCATGCAGTTTCGGGGCCATATCTTCTTAATGGAAGCTCCGACAGAAGCCTACGTAGGCAATTCATGAGCGCGCGCGCTGCATATAGATGCTGACATGGGTGCAGCAGACTGACAACCCATGACGGTGATGCTATGCGTCGAGAATTGATCGATGGACGACGCTATAACTGAAAACATGCAAAAAGATGGATCGTCAGCGCTTTGAACGCCACAGCCCGGTCATGACGGCTCGGACTTCCGTAGGTATTCCACGTGGGAAGGCGAGGTGCTGCTACAGCTGAAGCAGTTGCCCCCCCCCCATCAAAAATGATCGGAATCGGGAATTTTTTGTTTTATTTGAGGAGGGAGATATGCCCATCGATAGCTACCATTTTCAACTCAGCCACCAGCAGCAAATGATAAGAGTACGAGGTTGTGTACTAGAAGCAAAACAATTGAAACAGTAGTATCCTAGGATAGTAATAGCGGCTAATTGCGGTCGTATACGATAGTAGACCGACACCTATACACTGAAACATCTCGGCAATGCGCAGCCAAATGAGGTAGCTGGGCTAAAATCGAGTCAACGATCCTTAGAGCTGCTCTATTGATCTCACGAACGTGTAGGCAACAGGGCGCTGCAACCAACCCATACATTTTACAGTGCATTCGGTGATCGGCTACCGGTATGTGATGAGAACACCGGGGTCCAGGTGGGACCCGGGGTCCTGCCAACTGTTTCAGCTAGAGCAGGTAGTAGAACGATATGTGGTCGGCAAGGTTGCAAATGCATGTATCCGCGCTACCTAGTTCAGCTTCTAGAGCAGTAACACAATACACCTCACCCGTTATTAGTACGCACTACGTGGGCTACGTGTATGCTGCATGTAGGGTGAGGTAAATGATTTCCATGACAACGGTGCCTAGTTAGTTTGCTTGGCAAATGCAGATAAGTAGCAGCCAAATGGCGTCATGCATTTGTATTTGTTGTGAGACGTGTTGTACCCTTTCAACCTAAGCTTACAACGCCCACTTA
>KE588544.1:7733-19608 GCA_000443045.1 Phytophthora x cambivora | reverse complement strand
GGGGGCTTGGTTCTGCTATGGCGGTGCTGTGGCATGGGTAGGAGGGTTTTGGTTCTACTGGGGCGGTTCTTGAAATGCCGCTTCGACTTAAAACTTGTGAATATAGCCAGCGGGAGTGCGTAAAAATGCATTTACCATGGATGTCAGTGTTCTCACTGTGTCTTCGTGGTCCCAGAACAACCGACGTAGCCGTTTCATACCCGCTCCTGTGATACTTGAACCTGGTTGCTTAGCGGCCAGGTACATGACCTTGAATCTGTCAAAGCGCTAAGGCCCCTCCCACTCGAGCGCTATGATGATACGATTACGCTGACTCCGCACCATAAGGGTAACAGTATACAGGGAAGGGGTTTTCTATTGGAAACGTGATTTCCAACTTGGTGAAACAATTTTCGTCAGAACCCGTCGTCACGTTCTGGGTTTTGCTACAGGTGAGTATTTCCTAGATCTATGCGAACTCCGCCCCTTTGAGCGGGAAATCCCTTGGTAAAGCAGTTACCCCTTCCGCGAGTCTCTTGTCTTAAGTATACTATGCAAGCCTAAGTAATTTGCTTCTAAAACGGCACGGGACGCTTCGTCAGCGGCGTCCGGGGCAGCAAGCAGACTTCATTTGCAGTTATACAGCTCCAGCCGAGGGTGGGGCGTACAGTGGCCCCATTGCGGCGAAGCCGCGCTTGACTTGAAGTCTGGTTTGGGGTCGTCACCATGGCCGCTGTGATGCCCTTCAGAGTGACGTTATCGATGCGAGCGTACTGCTCGTAGCAGTCCGAGCGTCATATCCCAAGGTGCTTGATAGCGAGTCGGTCGGCACCAGCCGCGGAAAGCGCTGTTGCTCCACCGATTCTCATTGAATGAGTTCCATAACTGTCCGGATTCTCGCTTGCGTCAAGTGCTGCGCGACGTATTGCTGCTGTCATTTCCGTGGAGATTGACTTTGGCTTGCTTGCCAAGCATAGGTGGTCCCGGTCACGAAGTTGTAGGCGGTGCGTATGCTGAACTAGCTCCCATACGGCTAGAACAGGACACAACCACGTTGAGCCCGATCGCTCGAGAGTTCTTCTTGCTCCACGCCCTTCTTGGTCTGTTTTGCTGCCTCGAAAGTGAATAGAATCGGAGTGGGCGATGGTCTTGAGCATTGCGTGGTCCCCGTCCCTTGTGCGGAATGTGATGTCCCGTAGTTGTATAGCGTACGGCTTGGCGATTCCGCCCTCGCTTAGATACTCTGAGCGTCGGGGCATGTAGAAAAAGCCCATGACCGCAGCCCCCCCCCCAGAGAACGCGGTCGTGGGCGGAGTGGAAATTTCACCGGGATCGAAGCCGGCGGAGGAGGCCGGGGTGAACGGGAGCTTGGGCGATGGGGGTTTCGACAACCGCTGCATCCCTTGCATAGCCAGCTGGTGACCAGAGTGGAGCCCGACTGGGAATCCGAGATAGCGGCGATGATACCAGCTGATATGGCCCACCTTGGACATGATGGCGGAGGCAACGTTACGACGATGGCCAGGCCGGGGCGCCAACACCAGATCGCGAAGCTGGTGAATTGATCGGAGTCCTGGATGCAAACTCCCGAGAGCCACGGAGATCTGCCTGCTGCCGTGCACCATGAAGCCCATTGGCGCCAGGTTGTTGTCTACTTGCGATGACTCCCAGCTGCCAGAGCTTGGGTTTGTAGCTGGTGGAGAATGTCTTGTACAGTTCCCTGGCTGCATTGGGGACTAAAGTCTGGGACCATGACGACATAAAGTTAGCCCACAGTGCAGATAAAGAGGGATCGTTGGAGCTCAAGCCGGCGTCCGCGATGCGGTTGATAGACCCCGGTAAGTGGCTTGCGGATAGGCGGAATCGGTGGGTAGCTTCGCTGAAGCCAATTGCGCGGATCAGCTCCTGGGCGAATAGGTTGTCGGAGCACAGCTTGTTAATCCAGGACACTGCAATTGCATTGTCGGACCAAGCGCGGACATGGGTTACGTGATTCGCTTGGGAAGTGGCTCACCCATGGCCCCTGAGTACGGTGGCCAACGCTGCACAGAATATCTCACGAGTATTGATATCAACGCCGTGTGTGCCACCGGCCGCAGTAAACAAAGCACGTTCATCCTCGTCGAACCCAAAGCGAATGAAACGTCGATTAGCTGGGTCCAGTACGGCGAGGCCGTCATCGCTCGCGTCCATGACGAGGTGATCCGAAGCCGGCGGGAGATCGTAGAATATGGACAGTGGAAGGCCGGACCAGCGTCCATGAATTAGGATGGATCGAAACAACTGCAGATCGCACTGGATTGTCGGAGTCAGGAGGATCCGACCTCTCCGTGGAGCACGCTCGGCGGCGAGTTGAACACGTTGGAAAAATGATTTCGCTGCTTGGAGACAGGAGCGGACGTGGCGCAGACTCTCGAGAAGACACTCAATCTCATTACGGGAGACAGTAGCCGATGTAGCTATGCAGACAACTCGCCCAGTGCCTTCGTGATCGTGTATGACGGCATTGAGACCGTGCGTGACTTAGTGTTGAACACCAGCCCAAGTACTTCGGTATCGGTTTCCCACGTCATTAACTTTTCCTCGTTGATGGCCCGCGGGCCGAGCACCGCAAGCTTCCCAGACGAAGGGCTTCCAGCGCGCACTGCAATCGGAGCGGCATGTCCATCTCAACAAGCATATGATCGTCGACCCGCTCGTACGCAAAGAAGGTATCGTCATCGCTCACGGCTCCGCCCGTCATGGAGGAGGGGCTTTCGTGAGTGAGGAGCCAAGAAATGGCACCACCAAACGCACCATAGTAGGAGGGCAAACTGGTCCAGCAATACGGGGCGGGCATGTCCATGAGCAAGGCGCCTAGCTGCGGGATGCGAGCTCCCATTCGGTCGGCGTGGGAGCTGGCGAGCATCAGGTGGCGGATGGCCGACTTGAAGTCGCCCTTGAGAATCCAGATTGTTGTGCCGGGGATGCTGTCCAGCAAGTTCCTCGATACGTCGCGCAATGGCTGCACTCGATGGCTGGAAAATGATCCTTGTCGGATGCGTCGTTCGCGGAGAGCCCACGGAAGAACGACATGTCGTGAATGAGACGAACTTCCTCGCGTGGGTCAGTATCTTTCTTGACTACGGCACCGAGGGGACTAATGTGCACGTTCGTCAGGCTCGGAAGTAAGGCGTCCGAGTGAACCAGATACTGGCCTGCTTCCTGTCCGCAACAGATGCTCTTGATGACGGTTAGATGTCGATTGGCAGACTGGTTATTCTTGGCGCTTTGCGAACGCGGGAGCACGAATGACTTCCACCTTGACGCAATCCCTTGTACGGCCACAGAACACACGAGGCCCGAAAACTTGTAGCCCCGGAGCAAGTATGCGAGCCGACGTGGACAGAGGGCCTTGTTGGGACGGAAATTCCTTGCTGTTTGTCCCCTGCATCGACTGAAAGCATCCCGGGATCAGCATATTCAAGCAACCCTGCAAACGCAACGCGTTTCGGTACCCGTGGCTGAACCAATGGACCAGCTTGCCGTCGGTGGCCGACGGTATTCGCAACTCAACATTTAGCTTCAGACAGCGTTGTCGACGCTGATCTCAGACCAAGCTACTTCTCTAAGGCGGCTTGCACGTTGACCAAACCTGCGTTCGTCGAAGTGGTGGTTCGTGCTACGCGTGGCTGCTTCGGTCGAACAGGCGCCAGGCTAGCGGTGCTAGCCGGAGAAGTCGGTGACGTTGGCTGTTCGGCAGTCAGTACCTTCTTTTCGCTCAACGCAGAGCTGCATGACCCACTTGAACGGGATGTCGGCACCCCGGTGGTGCAGTCAACGCCTTGAGGGTACGCATGCAGGCGGGGTTGAGATCTCGCGTGCTCGTACTCCATATGCCGATGGCTCAAGTTGGTCGATGCCACCGGCATGCTCTGGAGGGGCCTTCTACCGGGGTCGACTGGTCGTTGATGCAGTCCGAGCCGAGTTACACCAGGTCATCGGCTCGGACGTCTTCAGGTCTCCTGAACAGGCCCGCAGAGGCCACCGAGGCGGGTAGTGATATACTGGCGGAGCCTTGCAGCTAGAGCCTCTGGCCAAAAGTGTGCTATGTTCTTGAATGTGCACTTCGTCGGATCCTGGGACTTGCAGCCGCGTTTCGATAGGAAATGAAGACGTACCTCCTTGTCACCTTGCGTTGGTATTTCCGCGGAGACTTCACTATTGGTATCTTGCATTCAAAGCCCGCTCACGTAGCGTCGCAAACTGGTGGCATGTGCTGGTTAGCAGCGCGCGCCTTCGATGCCCGCAGACGTTCACTGAGGGCAGCGATCATAAGGCTATGCAGCTCGGGGTTGGAGATCGAGAACCAGGAGGTCGCTTCACATCGCGTGACCGTCAGGTGGAAGGTGTCGTACGTCGCCAAGAACAGTTCGCTGAGACTGGCTATTAGACCTGCAGTCCACGGCATCCGACGGTAACAGGCTGACACCATGTTTGCATCTTCTGGTGACGTCCAAACTTGGTGGACAGCTTGATTTACGGCGCCAGCCAGGGCTGACACGACATCAAGTGCACACACCACCCCGTCCTTGCCGACGGCATTACGGTAACGCTCGAGAAGCGAGTCGATCCAACGCACAACTAAGGGCAGGCCCGCTATCTCGCACTGCTACCATCCTTCCAGCGCCGACACCAGCTGATCGAGGGCTTCAGCAACCGCAGTGGTTGTTGTGTCGCATATTGCTCAGCTGTAGTCTACAAACTTCGCGTTGCTGAACCTAGCTCCGCCCAGGATGTGGGCACCGGGTGATTGGAGCCGCAACCGAGATATCTGACGTGTCGTGCCCGCCATTGCGTAGCTTCTACAAAAAAACGGACACGGCGAAAGTGGCTGATGGACAATCCTCGTCTGAAGCGAAGGTCGTACATGTGCCGGGGTGGGTATCCAACAACTGCACTACCAGGCACGCCAACACATATTCACAGAATAAGTGACTGAGCTTACCTTGACGATGGTCCGCTGTTAGGAGTTGGTGCACCCGCTCTTGGCCAACCGTCGGTTGAAAGGATCCCCGGCCGTGTTTCAAGGGTGGGGTCATGTCATAAACTCCGAGGTCTTCCCGTCCACATTTGTGCAGCACGTGTTCACTACCCAGTGTGACAGCAGGTGAGGTTTATGTTGCCGGATGAGGTCGATGAGCTCGATATCTTGCTCGGCTAGCGCCGCGGTTCTTGCTACTGCTCGCGACTGGGGGGCTGGTGGAAGAGGTACTTGAGCTGTCCCCGAGGAAGCTTGGGCCGCTGTGGGTAGTCCCTGGCCTGATGGCCTAGGGATGGGCGCGCTGGGACGAGGCCGTCCGGTTGTGACCCTTCGACTGGGAGTTGCGCTGTCTGCGTCACTGTCATCATCTTCGAGAGGAACGGAGAACCCGGGCTCTGGCTCATCTATTGGAGCCGTGGGCGGAGAATCTGGCGACCACTGAAGCGGGGATGTCGCGCTTGGTTCGCGACAAAAGGATGTGGCGGAGTGCCTCGGGGGCACTACGCCGGCCATCCACGTAGAAGGCAATTTGGGCCACATGGTTGAGCGACGTTTTGGCTTTAATCCCCGTGGTGGGATCCCCCAATTGTAGCGGTTCTCACTCAGGTCACCCAGGAGGCGACTCCTCTCATGCAGCCAGTCACGCATCGTCCAGGGGCACCTTCATCACCGTCCATGAGGCGGTTAAAGATAGCATCTTCGAGCTTGGGAAGTCGACGTGTTCGCCACGTTGCCTTGGCCCAACGACGACCTCCCAGCGCCATTGCGACCCCAGCATAGACTTCGTCAAGGATGCGGGTCGTGAGGATCGGGTTTTGGCCAAACGGCGTGGTCACCGCAAGCTTGGATCCGGTATAGTCGACGACTTGACCATAGTAGATGATCCCGCCCAGCTCGAAGCGAATCGCCTTGCGCATTCAGGCGCCAGGACGTTGGCCCGTTGCTTCCTCGGTGGACACTCGACGGTTGACCGCAACAGAGCGCGGAATTGGGAGCACTCTGGCCTCCGCGGAGCCTTCGGCCTCATTCACGAACTGCACGTCAGCAGTCGCCCGTCTCAACTACATAAGGGGGGTGTAGCTGGGCACGCTCACACTTCCATCGACATCCTCGGGGAGTAGCAGAAGGAACAGGCCCGTCGTGAGTCGGGCAGCGTCGGCGTGGCGTGAGGGCGGCATCAGTAGCTAGTTAAGACTTGTCTTAGGTTGTCTCGCCGAGGCAAAAATCTAGACTGACTTGCCAAAACTATACCTACCTACTGTACTAATATCGCTGTGGCTTGGCGGTCAACCGATTGCTTCTGTGGACCGAGGTTCGCACGAGGGGGACGCCTTTCTCTTGTTGGAAAAACAGAGTGTTTACACAGAAGTCCTGTGATAGGACACTACCATTAGAACATTTACGGTATTCGTTTTGCATGTCTCTTGAAACATAGTACCTGCAGTGATTTGCAGATGCCCACGATCATATGCATCCATCTTAACTTGTGTATGGTGTGATGATTTCTAATTGTACTGTTTTTTCTTGTCATAAAAGATTGTGCATTCACGGTTGAACCTGTGCATAAGGGTACAGTCATACCCGGCAAATCTGGAATTGCGATTACGAATGTCCCTCGCAGAGCTTGTACAACTATGCAGATGACATTTGCGCTTCCTGGATGATATGTATTGAGTATAGTGAAATATGGAGGGAACATGTCTACTAGCGGGAACCAACATGTAAGCGCAAGTTGCTAGTTAGCATGAATAAATGAAAGGCTCAGAGTGAACATTAGATATTGCACTTGCAAGATGCGGTCATGGCAGCATACCTCATTCATCAAAAACCACCATGACATCGACATCGAAGAGAGTGTACACGCGACTCACGCTAGGTCAGAAGGTCGCT
Source organism: Phytophthora x cambivora (assembly GCA_000443045.1). Classification (NCBI taxonomy): domain Eukaryota; phylum Oomycota; class Peronosporomycetes; order Peronosporales; family Peronosporaceae; genus Phytophthora; species Phytophthora x cambivora. Next base: position 12,716 of record KE588544.1, on the reverse strand, counting down.
ATGTGCAAGCTGTACAACAAACAACCTTGCCGCATTGTCGACCTGATCGACTAGGTAGTATGGGCATTCAATTTCCCTAAAAAAGGCCCGTCCCAAGCTGCTGTCTACGAGATGCCCCGCAACCAAGACAAGTTCTTCAAGCTACCGAAGGAGAACTACACATACAAGAAGGTCGCCGACCTCGTCAAGGACACCTTCGACCGCGCCCTGCTCCACAACTTCGACAGGATAGAGGACGAGCTGACGGTGACGGACGAGGCGCTGCAATTACGCGCCATTAACTTCTTCCTACCCGTTCCGTTGGAGAAGCCCCCGGGGTTCTCTAAGGGGTGGCTGTATCGTTTTAAAAAGCGCCATGGCATTTGCAGTCGCCGTAGACATGGAGAAGCCGCGTCCGTCACGCCAAACAGCATTGTGGTGGGCCGCGACAACATGCGCAAGCTGACGGACATAGACAACATGGATGAAACATCTCTCTTCTACCTCGCCGAGCCGCCCCGGACGCTGACACGGCGCAACAACGTATCCGGCCGCAAGGCGAACAAGACGCGGCTTACGCTGGCCGTGGCGACGAACGCGAACGGAAGTGACAAGCTCCCGTTGCTGTACATCGGCAAGACCAAGAACCCGCACGCCTTCAAGGGTCATGACGTGTCTGCAGAACTCGGTGTAGATTACACAAACAGCAAGAAGGCATGGATGAACAGCACCATCTTTCTACGCTGGCTGCATGTGCTAGACCTGTTCATGCACCGCGAGAATAGCCGTATGCTTCTGTTGGTTGACAACGTCAGCTCGTATGTCCAACCGCTGGCCCCGCTTACGAATGTGCGCCTGGAGTTCCTTCCGAAGAACACTACCAACGTCCTACAGCCCCTCGACCAAGGGATCATTTATAACGTAAAGAGCGGCTTTAGTCACATTAAAATCCAGCATAGTGTCCAAAGATTTATTCAACGTCTTCCGCAAGAGAAGATTTCAATTTCCACTGCTTTGGCTGGGTAAAGCAAGCTTGGGATGGCGTTTCTTTGGAGTCTATCAAGAACTGCTGGGTCCATTCGGGCATCATACCCCGATCAAATTCTACACTTTTGATGCGTGCCATTCTTTGCCACTAATTGATTAATTCAGTACATCTGCTCTTCTGTCAAATCCATTGCAAGTTTCATAACCTCGCAGTTTCTATTGGTACGACCTTTCCAGCTTTGCCGGTGATGACTGTACAGAATGCGCCCTTGATGACGGTGCTTTCACATCCAGTTTTGAAACGCTCTAAAAGGGCGACAAACGTGCCCTACTACAGCGAAAGGGATAAAAAATTAGGCTACGAGGGCCTCAGTGAATAAAAACACATATTACACGATACTTGTCACGCTCAACGACTCGAGTTCAACGAATTATAGACTGTGGCATTATGCAAGAAGATCGGTCAAGGTCTCCTGCGGTCGTCAAGCACTCTCGATCGGATCATACCGAGGCCAGCGTCGCAGTTTGGTAGCGACAAAACCGGGGCCATTCCAATGGTATTGATGCTGGTAAACGGATTGCCAATGCAGTGCACTAAAACGTTTTGCGTGCTCTATACCTCAATTGATGTCGTAGCGGGATTTCACGTCTCTGCAGGTGAGGGGTATGATTACATTTAATATCTAGCCTTTTTTCGCACAAAAGGCACACGAAGTTGTTCTTTTGCGGCTGTATGAGCGCACCCTAGTTGGATAAACTCGTGGGAGGAACTGCTCCTGGAATATCTCTTTCCTTCGCCGTAAGGAAAGTGGGGTAAAAATAATTTGTATCCAGTCTTTCTCGTTGTATATCGATCATATCGATCAGCTACCGCACGGTTCCGCGTTTACCTTGTTGACTAAAAGATGACATGGGCATAATGTTTAAAATGTCATTGTCGGGCCGATGCGCCACTACACCTGCCGGGATCTCCAACCTTCATTTCTTACGTGGATGTTACCAAGGTGAAGTCGATGCAACACATATTTTTCGTGGAACCACTTGCACTCAAAATTCTCGAGTATTTTGCGCCTTTAGTGGGGAATCAAGCCCCTCCAGAGCACCGTCCAGAGGAGTACCAAGACGCAGACACCCTACCTGCTTAATATTTCTTAGCAGACGCTGATACGTTGAATTCTGGTCGAGTTGATGATAGTGATGTTCTACCTGATAGTAGCGAAGTCGAGTCCTACACAGAGTCGCCTGACCCGGAAATTTTTGATCTTGTCGTTCCCAGCAGCGACGCCTCTGAAGAAAGTGACGTCCCCTTCCCAGAGAAGTTGAGCTTCCAGAGGGTTGGTTCCCCTACAAGAGTATGGATGGTAGCAAGTGCAATCCCAACGGCAAGCTTCATGCTGTAGTAAACTGGAGCCATTGCTATGATGATGCCACACTTCTTGGAGAGAGAGAACAGCGGTCGCTGCAGATCAGGGAGGAACGTTCGAGCTGCTGCAAGATGTTTTTAAACTACAGTAGTAAATGAGACAACCGAAGATTTCGAGGGGGCTTTGCTGACTACGTGGTAGCCGGTATAAGGTTTCATGACCGAGTTATGTTCACTGACAGAGGAAATTAAATCAATCCCAAAAACGATTGATAACACGAGGATTTACGCCAACCAGAAGTTGTGTGCATGGCACATCTACTTTAATGTTTGTGGCCATTTTTGCGGTGTTAAGACTAATATTGAAGGAATCATTTGGTTTAGTTCTCCTACTTTAAGCAACAATGCCGAACGAATACGAGCAGTTCATACTAGATATTGAAGAGTCGTCCCCGACACCGAGGACAGCAAAAGTGAACCAACACGAAAAGCAGCAGACCGCAGAGCAATATATGTTTGCGATTCGTCCTACAAATTGGACCAGGTTCGACAAATGTACAGTGACACAAGAGGCGTTGGATGCAATAGCAGATCAAGGAATCGGTCCACGCTCATACGGAGACAGTTTCACCGGGTCCACGCGTGCGGTAGATGGACAACGCTATGCACTTCTGCTAAGTAGACTGTAGTTCTCGGAGCGCTTTTGCTCTATTCCAACTAAATTGTGACGGCATTGCTCATAAGAAGCAATCAGCCATATGCTAACTTATAAAACAAATTGAGTGCGCGGTTTTTGATAAAGTTGAAAACGAACACTGGCAGTAATCCAGAGAATACGCTGCTGCAGTTGAGGTTCAGCAACCTTTCTGGCTGAAAGTCACAGCGATGATATGTCGGTTTGGAAGCTAGAAGTGATAATGATACGTACAACGTTTGCAAGACCAGAACTTAAAATCACCGGTAAAAAGCTGGGTGGCATGCTGTTGGAGCAACCGTATCCGCGTGTTTCTTGATGACACCTTCTACATACAGACTTACAACTGTATCGTGGTGGCATGCTGCTGGAGCAACCGTATTCGCGTGTTTCTTGATGACAGCTTCTACATACAGACTTACAACTGTATCGTCGACATGGGATATTCTGTCATCAATCTTACGAACTGTGCAAACCGTCATCACCAAGACTACCTTATTTTAAAGGTGGGGTGACAGAGTGGTCATCTTTTTTCCTAACTTAAAAAAAACAATTGAGTGCGCAGTATCAGCTTAGTGCACGATATTAGCTCTCATCCAATAAGAGCTCGATTTTCTGAAGTATCGGCGTCTAATTGTTTGAACGGATGGAAAGCAATTCAGTGCACTGATAATTGGGCGAAGCTCTATTACGGTGAGATTTCTGGTGACTTGCTTTTGACGTTTTTGGCGTCCCTCACTTTAACTTATTTACGGTCAGTAACATACTTGTCTTTTCCTTCTTTCCCGTCCCTTGTGGTCTGCGAACCTGACACGGGTTAGGTTGCGTCGTTAAACGGGGGGTTCTGGGACCTGCGATTTGCCGTGGTGTCCCTCATGGGTATGACTTTAAGAACATTTAGCATTATGAGATTAATGGGGGGAAACAGCTAGACCTACGGTGCTCTTATCTCGCGATGTCCTTAAACACCCCCCAATCTGGGATGGGAAGTATATTTAGGGCTAGCTAGGATTGAAGCTGCTGGATTCGCTGATGAAAGGGCTGCTGGACTTGCAGCGACTTATAGTTCCATCTATTACAGCATTATTAATATATATTACTAAACAACGGGAGAATATGTTGCGACTGCGTTTCCGTAATATTTATTGCGAAGAAGATTTGACAAGCGTTGCATTTCTTTCATCAGATACATCGGCTCGATCAGCACTCTGTGGGCCCGTGGGAATGTTGAGGCCGATATTCTTGTCCTACGAAATGTTGTCTAGGTGCTTAACGAGCGGGGCTCCTTCAATGTCTGGATGCCACAATGGCAGCGCTATGGTGTGGCGGCTACTCGTTCACCAAGTGCTATACTCAACGCAAGGTCGCCTTCCACACGCCTAGCTCTGCTACAGCGAAGCTTTCCTGCGGTCTATGAACTACTGAACATACGACTACGACTTGTACTCTCCGAGCAAGTTTGGCAACATACTGTACCACAACTACTCGAAGAAGCCGTCGCGCCGATGGATCCCGAGAAGAAGGAGCTGAACGCCGAGATGGACGCCAGTCGCGATCGTTTCCGCGTCGGGGTCCCATTCAAGGGACCAGTGGGCACCTTCGCGAACGACATACCTGGGTTCGCGTAGGTACTTCAAGTTCGTCAACATCTCATTCGGAGGCTGGATGAATGCCGCGAGCGTTGCAGCCAGCTGCACTGAGCGCTCTATGAGAATGCCACGTAAGTGGGGGAGACCGAAGACAACGACTGGAAGCTGTACCCCGAAGAAGTAAATTACGAAGAAGACGACTGGAGGCTCCAGCCATTTATTATCTGTCGATCTATCATTTATTTTAATTAAAATCTCAGTTGTGGAGGAGGAATTGCTTCGTTTTCTGACTATTATTATGTTTGAATTAGCTAGCTTGCTACCAGGCCTCTACTACATGTACACCATTATCGTGGAGCTAAACTAACGTT
>KE588495.1:3661-14836 GCA_000443045.1 Phytophthora x cambivora | reverse complement strand
AGCCCAATACTTTAGCTTACACGTGAGCGCACGTGTATGAGGAAGCGTAAGGTGTATTTAACTTAGATTAAGTATACTTGTGCCCACAAGTATAATTAGATCTACAAATAGTAGCTTTTGCGGTAAAATGAGAACTGAATTGAATGTTAACTGTGAATTTCCTCCTAAAACTGATATCTATAAAGAGAGGTTCTGCCAACGAGTGGTTGGCAGAAACTCTGACCTAATGCTTGAGTATTACTGGTAGAAAGATCCTGCTTTCTGAGCAATAGGACTGCTTCCTAATATGAATGGTGACCACACTGCGATGTGGCCCACCTAAATGTATCCACTTAGTGCGTGTTGCACTAAGGTGAGGTTAGCCGAATGTGTAGCCCCGCTACACTCGGCGACGGGGCAGCAACGAAGCGAACCGGCAGCATCGACGGCTACGGCAAGACGCCCGCCTCGCGGTAGCAGCACCATCGGAGGTGGTCTGGGTGACGACGAGCCAAGCAGCAGCGATTCCAGCGATTGGAGCAGCACTGACGACTCGGAGATTGGAACTCGACGACGACGATGTGGACGGCGACACCGACGGCGGCGCGGCATGGCGGCTCCTAGACAACGACGACATCGGAAGAATGCGAAGGACCTGGAGCTCACGCCCTACAAGCCCTCTCCGACGGTCTCGACCTGGATCGTGAAGGTCGACTTGGTCGTGGAAGGCGCGCGCATTTCCGGACGTGGTAACTGGACGAACGAAGAGATCTACTTCATAGTAGGCAACAAGTTGCAAGACAACGCTGCTGGCTGGTGGGTTCAGATGGACCAGGAACTGCCCAGCACGGAGAAGACTTGGACGAGGTTGAAGGCGGCGCTGATGAGGCGGTACGGTGAGCGCCCGGACCAGGCAATGGTCGAGTGGCGAGTGTACCAACGAATGATGTATCCGGGCGAGACTTTCGCCGACTTTGCTGTCGGACTCCGTGACCTGACCGGACAGAACCATGTGAGCGAGCGTACGTTGCTCGCAAAGTTCTATCGCAACTTGGACAAGACGACCCGCATGCTGATCCTTTGCCCACGACGCTGGGGCAAGCGGTAGACAAAGCGACGGCCATCGATGATCCCATCGACAACGTGGCCCAGGGCATGTTGAATATTGGTCAGGCTTGGGCGACGGCGCCGAATACGTTCACGGTATCGATGAGTGGCAAGGACGGGCAGTGTGGCGATCGTTCCGGGGGTTGGAATCGGCGCAGGGCTGACAGCTGACACGCTGGCGGCGCAGATGGGCGCTGAAAGCACGGAGGTGGCGTTCTTCACCAACCCGCAAGGGGTTTACAACAAGTACACGGGAACGTGGGAAGTCCCCGACGGCCGCTTCTGGAACGGACGGTACTGGCAGCCGACCAAGAAGCATCAGCCAAAGAAAACGCAGCACGATGGGCGATCGGACGGCAAGCGTAGCAATGGAGGCCCCGAACGGGAGGCAAAGGTGCGGATGGTGTTGGCGGACGGCGAGTTCAGCGACGACTCGACGGAGAGCGCAAAGCCACATTCGGCACAGCGCAAGAAGCAGAAGACATCGGCTCGGCGAACGAAGGCGGCAGTGCGAGTGGCGAAGATAGAGCCTCAACCTCCAAGCACAACGGCTAGGACGAACGAGTGACCAGCCAAAGGCACGAAGTGCTACGCATGCGGCGGCATTGGCCACTTCGCGAGAGAGTGCACGGATCCGGAGGCGAAGGCACGAAACGATGCTTACTTGGCGTCGTGCATGGCGACCCAGGGCAGGTCGTCGGAAAAGCGGACCGGGCGTAGCGAGGGGATCGTTACGTCCGAGGAAGCGGTTAATTCCCCGGTGAGTAGTGTCTGGAGGAGCGGCGGTGGTGACACGTGAACAGCGAGAATTGCTGCCATCACCTCATACGACTGGAAATGGCGAGCAGGAGCGCAACGAGGATGAGGACGGACGGATGAGACAGCTGGCTGAGGCGAGTTCAGCGGCGGCAGATGGATGGAGACCCGTAGAGTCGGCGGGCGGAAGCTCGGCGAAGCACGACGGGAGTGGTGTGACAGCGGAGTTGGCGGCCCACACTCAATTGAATGAAGAACTGAATGGGAGAGACGATGAGCGAGCGCGGATATACGTAGTGACACTGCGCCCTGCGATGGCAGCAGCGAAGTATGTGCGACCGTCAGGTGGCGGTGACGACGCTGGGCAGCGGCGTGGAACTGAGGAAGGCGGCGCTCATGCGGATGACGACGCCGACCAGCGACGTGGAACTGAGGAAGGCGGCGGCAGTGTGATTGACAAGGGTGCTCCGGTAGCTGGGAACGTGGTGGTGCTCGACGAAGTGAAAACAGCTTCGAGGAGCTTGGCGGTTATTCGTCTGGCCAGGAGACGAGAGCAACAGACGGTCAAGCAACAGCGGGCAGCCAGAGCGGAACAACGGCGAATGGCGCAGCCGATCGGTGGGGCGCAGGAAGTGGACGTCGTGGTGGCGACAATGGACGACGAGCGGCGGGCGCGTCGAGAGCAACAGTGTCGAGAGGCACAAGACGAGCTCGCTCGGCGACAACAAGAGCCCGATGTCGAACTACCCCAAGACGGTGACGACGAACGTGCCCAGGTACGACTCGCGCAACGACGGATTGTGCCGACGGGCACGGAGTCGGCGGACTGCGAGACGACATTCGGGGTGTTAGCCGAGGACGGGTTGCGCACGGCGACGGTGGACGTGAAGGGCGAGAGACTGCCGGTGAAGCTGGACAGCGGCGCCAGATACTCGGTGGCCGGAACAGACTGGATGATGCGCGGCGAGCGCGTGAGTCGACAAGCTCCAGTGGTCGTAGTTGAGGGTATTGACGGCTTTGTGCTGAAGGTCGTGGGTGTGTAGACGTTTGATATGAGGAACGCGTTCGGACAGATGGTGACGTTGGAGGCATGAATCATCGAGGGCTGCACGGACGAGTTTCTCGTCGGTGTCGACTTCTTGCAGAGTCATAAAGCAGTGATGGACTTCGAGAGGAACGAAGTGCGTTACGATGAGAGACGAGGCCAGGTCGTCATCCCATTTCGGACGGACGGCGAAGGAAGTGGTGCGAAGGTGGCGGCAGTACGTCTCGTCGGACGGGCAAGGCTGACACGCAGCGCAGTCACACCCGTAGAAGTACCGGTAGCGACGCCGGACGGCGAAGAAGGCATCTTCATCCCGACGACGACCCACGGATCGGTGATGATGGCGGCGACGGTGACGACTAGCAGGCACGGTAAAGCCATGGTCCCATTGATCAATGTGCAGGGCGGTAGGAGGAAGCTGCCGAGCAAGAAGGAGCTGGGCCTGTGGATCCGATTGGAAAAATGACATGCAAGTGCTGGCGATGAGTGGAGCGATTGACCGCGACAAGTTGGACGAACGGCTGCGGGAATTGGGCGACACGGAGACGCCGCTCGACAGCGAGGATGAGTTAGGGGTCGGCGAAGAGGAACCGGAAGCGCGGGTGATGGTGGTACAGCTATTGCGGGCCTATCGCGATGTCTCGAAAGACAAGGGCGAATGTCTGCCTGTTACGGCATTGAACGTGCAGCACCACATTGACACTGGCAAAGCAGCATCGATCATGATGAAGCGGCGCCGGCATGCACAAATGGAGGACGCGACGATTGAAAGCAACGTGAGCAAGAGGCTGGGTGCCGGCGTGATTGAAGAGGGCAACGGAGCGTGGGGATTCCCCGTGGTATTGATCAGAAAGAAAGATGGTGAAGTGTGATTTTGTATTGACTATCGTGCTCTTAACAAGATTACGAAGCGAGATGTGTATCCGCTTCCGCGCATCGATGAGACTTCGGAGGCGTTGGGCGGTGCGCGATTGTTCACTACGCTGGACCTACGCTCTGGTTACTGGCAGATTGGCATGGCTCCGGGTGATCGCGACAAGACGGCCTTCACTACGAAGCAGGGTTTGTACAGGTTTGTATGGATGCCTTTAGGATTAATGAACGCGCCTTCAACTTTTCAGCGGATGATGAACGGTGTGTTGCGCGGGTTGGCGTGGTTGACCTGTTTAGTGTACTTGGACGACATCGTGGTGTTTACGCGCAGTGGCATCGAGCGGCACATTGTGGAGCTGGCTACGGTTTTGGAGCGACTTTCGGCTGCGGGCCTTACGCTCAAGCTTAAGAAATGTATGGTCGCTACAAAATCTATGGAGTACCTTGGACATGAGTTGAGTTGTGATGGAGTACGGCCCGTGCAGCGATTGGTGACGGCGGTGGCCGCGTTTCCGCGGCCTACGGACGTCGTCGAGGTGAAGAGATTCGTGCACTTTGCCGGCCACTACCGGAAGTTCATAGAGGCCTTTGGCTCCATAATGGCCCCGATGACACGTTTGCTGAAGAAGGATCAAGACTGGGAGTGGACCGAGGCACAGGAGTTTGCGTTCGAGCGCATCAAGGCGGCGCTGGCCACCAAGCCCTTGCTCGTCTACCCAGACTTCCCTCATCCATTCCGCTTGGTAACGGATGCTAGCAAGGTAGGACTCGGGGCTTGCCTGATGCAAGACCAAGGTCACGGTTGGCAGCCGATTGCACATGCCATCAAGGTCAATAGTAGCGCTGAGTCGAGCTACTCGATCACGGAGTTGGAGTGTTTCGCGGTGGTGTGGAGTGTAAAGCTGTTCAGGCCGTACCTGTACGGCAGAGCGTTTGTTATCATCACGGACCATTCGGCGCTCAAATGGCTGATGACGAGGCCGAACCTCACCGGCCGATTGCACAGATGGTCAATTACCTTGCGAGAATACGAGTTCGAGATAGAATACCGGCCGGGTGCATGGCCGGTGCCTTATCGCGGGCATCTGCTGCAGTTAGAGCTGTGAGATTGCAGCCCACAGTGGGCTGCGTTGCAGTCTGCCGGTGTCCAGTGCCCAACACCCGAGCCACCGTCCACCGGCAGTGACCAAGACTGACCCATCTGACTCCTGATCTTGCGCCCGTCGCGCACCGTGTGCAGGTGCGTGACGGTGCAAGACGTTGCGGAAACATGTACGCTACTGTATGCAAGGCCGCATCGTTGGCTGTGCGCTGCCAAGATGGTGTGCTCCCTGTGGGGGCAAAACACTGAGGTTAAGTATAGGAGACTCTTTAACTGTATTGCTACCTAATGGGACCTACTCTTAGAAGCGAACGACAGTTGAGGAGCCCAGTGACGCGCCCTCTGTCACCTCAGGTTATGAGCTCAACGAGGGCGGGTCAATCGCAGAGCCCGGCGCCTGGTGATGACGACACTGCTCAAGACGTTTCGACCAAAGATGACCAAGCTGGCCCCTCACTGGACGAAAACCCCACTGCTGCCAATGACGGGTCGCTGTCACGAAGCGATGCCGAGCGCCTGATTCGTACCTTAGTCGGTATTCAGGGCGGCCGCTCATTGGCTGAGGCGCTGTTTGAAGGATTACGCGACCTTCACTCAGCGCCCCAACCAGAAAATTCTTCGGAAACTCTGCCAGTTTCGAATCTTTCGCCGCCGCAGACAAGCGGCGAAGACCAAGACGACCGGCAGCCGCCGCCAAGCCAGGGCGACGGCCTCCGAGACCTGCGATTGTTGTGGACGCCGCGCAGCCAAGGCGACGACCCGCGCGACCTGCCGCCCCTGGACAACATGAACCCAGGCGGCCGCTACGACAACAAGGAGTTGGCGCAGCACACCAAGGCCTTGGTGAGCTCGCCGCCCATCAAGTTGCCCAAGCTGCAGAGCAAGTCGGGCTACAAGTCGTGGCGCAGCGAGGTGCCGCTACACTTCGACACGCGCATGCTGGGTGCCATTACCTACGACACGGAGCGATACGACGAAGCTGAGGGTCTGCGCCGCGCCAAGTACCACGAGTGGTTCGAAGCGCGAAAGAACAAGGCGTTCTCCGCCCTTGCGCTGTCGCTGTCCGTCGACCTGCGGACGACGTTCAAGATCGACGACATCCGCGACAACATGGATGCCGCCGCACCGTTGTTTACGCGCATCACGCAGCACTTTGAGGCCGGCGACGGCATCAATCCTGACTACTTGCTGCAAAAATTGGTGACGCGTAGGCTCAAATCGGGCGAGACCGTCACCGCCTACGTTGATGACGTCACGCGCAAGGTGACGCTGTTGTATCAAGCGAATGGAGAGTTTACGGAGTGGCATACTGCTGTCTAATTGCGTTGAAGTGTACCAAGGACTGGCGCGTGAACACGGCGATTGGATCAACCATCACGACCGCCGGAGCCTCAAGTTAGCGGAAGCGTGCTGCTGAACACCAGCGTGAACAGCTTCGTGGCCAGACCGGGCAGTCAGGCTCGCAGGCATTGAAGGTGTCCCAGGTCAGTGCAGGCCAAGGACAAGGACAAGGGCAAGGCGCATCCCGCAAGCGCAGCAAGCAACAGCGCAAGCGGAACAAGAACGTCGCAGACAAGAAGCAGAAGACGAATTGTGCGAACTGTGGTGGCAATGGCCACTGGTACTTCGAGTGCACTGCAAGCACCGGGAACCCACTGGACCTGGCCTGGCAGAGAAGGACAAGGCAAGGAAGCAGCGCCAGAAGAAGGCGCCATCCTCGCTCGTGACGTACGTCAGCCAAACTGACTCCGGTGCTGCGACTCGAAGCCAGTTTACCTGTCTGCCACTGTGTGGTGGGCAGGGCACTTCGGACACGAATGGGTTTACAAGCGGGACGACGCCTGTCTACCAAGACTCGCCGCCTTCGCCGACCTACTCGCCTACTTCTACTGCTGAGAGTGACGACGAAGATGACCATGCAGACACGCACAACGTACCTTCGACACCACAGCAATTGCAGCTGCAGCCGACCGTTCCTGATCGCCAAGTGCAGCACGTGGAGCCGCCTGCAGTGCAACCGACGCCGCCTCCAGTACAACAAGCGCCGCCAGCTACGCAACTTGCTGTGCCGGCTGCTACGCCGGCTACTGTGCAGAGCCAGTGGGAGGGCACTTGGCTCCTAGGGCCACCCCCTTCCTGGGAGTCGCTGTTCTACTACGTGGTCCAAGGACTCATGGTGAATGCGCAGCAACGTGCACTTCAAGAACCAGCTCGTACAAGCTTTGCGCCACAAGGGCTCAGCCCCTACGAGATGGGCAAGTACGAGGCGCGATTCCAGTCGCAGCCGCGTGGATTTGAACGAGACCGCTCGCCTCCACGCAACTTTGGATTGCCGCCGCCTATGCAGGGCAGAGGCTACTCCCCGCCACGCAACTTTGGGCGTGGGGGTTCGCCGCCGGATGGAGTCGCTCGCCGCCACGCAACATCGGACGAGGGGGATCGCCGCAACGACGAAGAGGACGCAGCCGCTCGCTGCCACCACGACGCCGCAGCAGATCGCCGCCTCGTGGAGGTGCTGTACCACACCTGCGTGACAACTTTGGACCTCCGCCAAGGCGTCAGCAACTCAGCCGCTATGGGCCGCCGCCGCAGCAACGTAACGATGGCCCGCCACCTGGACGTGGACCTCCGCCACGCCGTGATGATTACCGTGGGCGGGGCTTGTCGCCACGTCGCCGTGAGCAATCACCACGCCGCTTTGGCAATCGCGGGCCACGCCAAGTCAATGCAGTGGCTCAAGGTCGAGAAATGCAAGCTGCCGACTCAAATACTGTCGAGTGGATCCTAGACTCTAGTTCGCAGGCCAATGTCTGTGGTGATCTGTCACTCTTCACTACGCTACGAGAGGACAAGACGAGCAAGCTGGACTTTGCGAACGGAACGTCGGAACACGCAGGCATTGGTGGCTCTGTATTGTTGCAAATTACGAACCTAGCTACGAGTGAACTTGAAGACCGGCTCCTGGACGACGTGGTGTACGTGCCAAGTACAAAGGTGAACATCATCAGTCTCGGGTACCTGCAAACGACGGGCAAGTTCAAGTTGACGTGCTCACCTGATCAGCAGACTGCTTGGCTGTCAAAGCCGGGCATCACCTTGAAGTTTGTGATGACTGCCAACATCTACCGCCTGCGCGTGAAGAAGGTGACGGATGTGATGGTGATGGCTGCAGTGAAGGGCAAGATGGACAGCAAGAAGTCAATGGAGCTGCTGCACCAGCGCTTTGTCCACATGGGCATGAGCACCGCGAAGCTGCTAGTCAACAAGCTTGATGTCGGTATTGAGATCAATGCGAAAGACCTGAGTTTCTACGCTTGTGTTGCTTGTGCTGCTGGTAAGGCTAAACGCATGAGCTATGCGCGGATTCCGGTGCGGAAGTCCAAGCCTTTGGAGACTCTCATGATGGATATTTGCTCCATCAGCGAGCCTACGATTGATGGTGCTACTATGTTCCTGCTCGTCATTGACGAGTCTACCAGATACAAGTGGACGTACCTGTTGAAGAAGAAGAGCGACACAGAGAGCCACGTCAAGGTGCTGTTGAACCGGCTCGCAAGGCAGTTTCCTGGCAAGACGGTACAGCGCCTGCGATCGGATCAAGGCGGTGAATTCTCCAGCAACGCGCTGAGTGAGTTTTGCGACACACTCGGCATCGAGCAGAAGTTCACCAACGCGTACTCCCCCCAAGAAAACGGCATTGTTGAAAGGGAAAACGGAGTTGTATTACCGCACTTACGGGCTATGCTTACGGCTACGCACCTGCCTAATTCGCTGTTGGGAGAAGCTCTTCTCCACGTCGTGGCTGCGCTGAACCGGCTGCCGACCAAGCCACTTGGACTGGTGTCGCCGCACCAAAAGCTGTTCAAGTCGGAGCCCGCGCTTGATGATCTGCGGACATGGGGTTGTATTGCACACGTGCGTGTGCCCCCAGAGTCAAGGCAGAGGAAGGAGAAACTGGAACCAAGAGCGCGATTGAGTCTATTATTGGGTTACAGCGACAACACTATCAGCTACAAGTTCATGGACCTTGTGACGGCGCAAGTAGTGGCGGCTCGTGGCGGCAACGTGACATTCCATGAGGAATACACGGCCGACGGCACGTACGTGCAACACCTGACGCTGAACGCATTTGCTGATGGTGACCACAAGCTACCAGAGACCGTACCTGTGGCGAGAATCAAAGACGAGCATGGATACGTACCACCCTGATCGGACTGCTGCTTCTGCCAGTGCGGCGAGCAACTTGGCATCGTGCCGCCGGAGGAACAGCCTGCAGAACACGTGCGAAGTTCAGTAGACTGTCAACAAGATGCTGACTTACCTGCCTACGCCAGTGTGGGGTCACAACCGGCTGCCGCATCACCGGCTGACCTGCAGAATCCTGCCAAGGCACCAGACGGCTTTGCCAAGGCAGGGGTGCACCGCAAGCGCAGCAGACGCAAGAAACCTGCAGCGGTGGAGAAGGAGACAAGTAGCTTCGCAATTGAAGCTCCACCTACAGAGCCGTGCCTGAAGCGATCCAGACCGAAGCAAAAGGCGAATGTTCGATTGTCGGATTACGTGGTGGGCCATGTGCAGGCTACTACGGACATGCAGATACCGACTACCTACAAGCAGGCGCGCGCGAGCAAGTTCTGGCCGCAGTGGAGAGCTACCATGCTGGCGGAGATCCAGTCTTTGGAGGATCACATGACATGGAGACTTGTGCCGCGGACAGACACCAAGAAGTCCAAGGTCATCACATCCAGATGGGTGTTTGCAGTCAAGAAAAATGAACGCGGACGGATCAAGAGATTCAAAGCAAAACTTGTGATTCATGGGTTTGAGCAGCTGCTAGGCATCAACTACACTGAGACCTACGCACCTGTGATCCGGTTCGAGACGATACGTGCTGCTATCTACTACGCCATCCAGCGCGGGTGGCTAGTGCTGCAGTATGACGTGAAGACTGCCTTTCTGTATGGAGACCTTGACGAACTGATCTTCATGGAACAACCGTCTGGCTTCCAGATTGACGGGCCATCAATGGTCTGTTAATCCGTACAGACCTGAAGAGCCTGTACGGATTAAAGCAAGCTCCGAACATCTGGAACAAGACACTTCACGCGAAGCTGTTGGCCATGGGGTTGGTGCGATTGGATTCGGACTACGGACTCTATGCTCTAAAGAAGGACGGTGAAGTGACACTATTGCTGACGGTCTACGTGGACGACCTACTGCTGATGGGTTCTCGCCAGCTTTGCGATGAGGTTGCAGCATCTCTACAAGAGACCTTTGAGCTCACGACGATGGGGACGGTCAAGTACCTGCTCGGCGTGGAGATTCTCATAAACAAGACGCGGAAGCAGATCGTGTAGTCATAGAGGCCGTACGTGCTGGAGGTGCTGAAGCGGTCCCACATGGAGAACTGCAACGGCAGTGTCACGCCTGAAGCTACAGCACCCTCGTCAGTTGAAGTGCCGGCTACGAAGGAGTACCTGCCCTACCGAGAGCTGGTGGGCGCCCTCCAGTACCTGGTTAGTGCATCAAGACCAGACATTGTCCATGCCACTCGCCACCTTGGCAAGTACCTGGCCTACTACGTCCACACGCACTACGCACAAGCCAAGCCTATGCTTTGCTACCTGACGACAACTAGTGACTACGGATTGGTGATGAACGTGCAACCAGGCCAAGGTGTGGAAGTCTGTGCCTACTATGCGAACGCCCCTGTGGTCGAAGAAGTATCAGCGGACACGTGACCATGTTGGACAACAACGTGATCCCGCCTCCCGGAAGCAGGAGATCAACTCACTCAGCACCTGCGAAGCTGAGTACGTGGCGATGGCAGAGGCGACCAAGGGCCTGATTTGGCTTGCAGGCCTATGCAAGGAACTTGGATTGCTGCTTGGAGACAACCAGGGTGCCATTGCACTTACTGCAAAACCTGGCAAGCACTCCAAGTCGATTGACAACAAGTATCACATGGTGCGACGGAATGTTGAACTAAAGCAGATCACTACCCAGCATGTTGGCACCGACACGATGGTGGCCGACGTGATGACCAAGGCGCTTGGTGTCGTCAAGTTCACGCAGTTTAGAACTGTCATGACGGTGCTACCACTATTGGGTGACGACAGCCAGACTGCTGCTTCTACTGCGGCGGCTCCTGCTGCTGCTGTGGTGCGACGCAACTAGCTGAACTACATCTACGCGTGCGAAGGACAAGGACAAGGGCGATTGCGATCGAGTGGAAGTGCTGTTTGCTGAGCGGATTGCTGCCAACTGTGGCTGCAGATCACGCTACCAAGCTTTGGTGTCGGTGATCAAGGAG